>JAVJIF010013664.1:0-86585 GCA_038442645.1 Agave tequilana
TCGTTCTGAGGTGAGGCTGGCCGCTGCCTTTATCGGAGAGGATCCGCTTCAAGATAATGGGCGTCGCTGTGGGATCGTCGCACCATTGCCGACTTTCAACTTTGGTGGCCTTTGATGGCGATCCACTTCGGGAAAGTGGGCACCGCGCCTGTTAGATCACTGGTATCACTGCCGATTCCCTATACGTGATCTATCGTTGTTGGCGGCGATAGGTTTTTATTGCCAGGCTTCAACAAAAATGGCCTGGCAAGATCTGCCATTTTGTGGAGAAAAATGACCGTGTCATTGCGGCACCACTGTTACGGCCTTATGCAGGAGGAGGGCCTTCCTGTCCCGTTGGTCTGGCCTGGAGCAGATAAAACCGCTTGTATGCCTTTTATGCAAATGACCTTGTTAGGCAACTTGGTGTGTTATATGAAACACAGCTTTGATGTAATATCAAATGTACCCTTACTTTTGAATCAATGAAAGTTCATGTCTGATCATCTGATTTTTTCTTACTTTCACTGAGAGTTTGGCCATAGCTGGACTAAAACTGTTGTGCGGAGCTAAGGACATAGTCCTTCCTTCGAGTGATCTTCGCGAGACTGGCATGTCAGCGCGAGCAGCACGCTTTTTTTTTTTTTAGAGGGCTAAGGTAGGCCTTTCAGCGAAGCCCTTGAAGGATTGTGCGAAGTCCGCACTTTTGCACTAGTGCGAAGTTAACTCTTAGTAGAGTTGAACCGGCGCTTCTCGGGAAGGCGCTTCGGGCGCTGTTTCGAATAATTCGAAACGGCGGCATGAGCCTTTTTCGAGCCTCATTTCAGGCGCTGATTGGCCTATAAAAGCCTGATCGGGCTGAATATGGAAAGGTCTCTCTTTTTCAGAGAACTTTCTATCTCTTCCTCTTCTTCTTCCCTTTCATTCAGAGATCTTTGAGGACTCTAGCAGCTCTCAATGGCGCCCAAGAGACGAGCGGGAAAGAAGTGGCGACTTCTGCGGCGGAGGGCGTTCCTCCTCCGGTCATCGAGCGACCTGTCGCTGGTAAGGAACTTTCCGATCTGATTAGAGAGTGGTCTCCATCCTTTGGAGCCGATACTCGGCCATTAGGACGATCAAATATGATCTGTCCTTATCAGGGAACTCGTTTCCCTTCAACTTCCCTATTTTGCTTGCACCAGGGAGGTAAGAACTGAACAGTTCTTCTTTGAGCTTTCGCACGAAGCCATAACTTGGGCCATCTCCGTACTGTTTGAGGAAAAGGACTTGAATAAGTCCTCTCAGTCATAATGACTTTTGACCATAATGCCCCTTTGATGACGTCAGCCCTTAGGGCTATGTCACTTCCTGCTTGAAGCTGGCGCTTTGGATATTTTCTGCAAAGATGCAGTCTTATCCATGAAGTGAAGCTTTTTCAAGCTATCGCCTTGCAGGCCCTGCTTGCTGGGCGAGGCTATGCCTTAGTGAATTTTTATGCTTTCGCATCCACTTGATTGGTGAACTAATCATAGCTCATTCTGTTTTTGCAGTACATTACGCCTCCGGCCTCAGAACAGTCTGTTCGGTGTAGCCAGTCGAGCAGGCGGAAGCATCAGCTTGCAGTTCTATGGGCAGGCTTCATTGTTCAGTGAGCCGAGCTCCCTTGTACGGGATACGCTCATCCAGGAGGGTCGTCCGCAGGCCATGCGGAGCATCTTGACTACGGCTCCACTTGAAGATATCGACCGTCAGGCTTACAGAAAGCCTGACTTCATGTTCGGGGATGCTGCACCAGATCCCGATCGCCAGCTGCAGGCCGGTGAAGGCCAATGGATCTTCCAGTTGGACGGCGAGAGATTCTATCTCCCGTCCTCTAAGCGGCATTTTGCTTTGTCTTCCTTCGCGAGCGCGACTCAGGCTCGGAAGATGGCGTGGGGCGTGAGCCTAACGCCGAGTCTGTAAGTGTCGGGAGGTTGACATTCCAGTCCGGCTACTCGAGGGCGGGCCATCCTCGTAGCATAATGGGGCTATACCCTGGGAAGGTATCGCGGGACCTTCCAGTAGGAGAGAACCCAGCTGCGGCGCCGACCTTTGGCACTCAGTTCTGCGAAGTTGACGGGAACTACCCCGCCACCGATTTCAGGACTCCCGTTGGGTCCACCCTCCTAGATCGTGGTGGGCGGAGTTGACCAACTATATCCTCACCCATTTTGAGGGGGACTTAGAGAGGTTAAACCTCCATGAGGCCGTCAGGGCGACCTGCTACGGCATCGAGATGAAGGTGGCGTGCTTCTACGCCATCCTTGAGTTGTATTGCCCGGCCTCGGGGACTTTCTTCACCCCAGTTGGTGAGTTGGGTATGGCCCTGCACGAGATGCGGGAGATCTCTGCTTTGCCCTTCGGGTCTCTTCCATACGAAGAGTACTTTCCCTGTGAGGCGGAGCTGGCTATTCTGGAGAAGCAGGAGCCTGCTCTGCTCGAGACATACCGGGAATTGATGTGCCATTTGCACATTTGCTCCAGCATCCACACGGTGGCAGAGGTAGCTCGAAGAGCTTGAAGAGCTGGGGGAACTACTTGTTCCCGGATATGACTAGTGCACCTGAGGCAGCTCATTGCGGAGTTGCTGAAGAAGACATCTGGCAAGGATGGAGGTGCATGCTGAAAAGGACATCGTCGTGGCAGAAGATGATGGTCCTCTCGGGAAGGGTGATGTTCTTCGGAGCTTTCACCATCAGGCCCGTCGGCCTATGTCTCGCAAGGCGTTGCTGGCCGGCTTCTTAACCATCTGGTTAAAGAAATGTGTCGTGCCTTCTTCTTCGGGTGACATCGTCCATCCGAATGTCTTGCTGCCGGCTGTGCGCTTGGTTCATGGCCACCGTCTGGGTCTTCTCCCGGCCATGGTGTGTGTATTCAGAGGGGCCTTCGTGCATTGACGGAGGCTTTCTGCAGGCCAATGGCGTCAAGGCGGGGGAAGGGTGCCGTCCTGCCTTGTGACGGACCCAATCCTAGGGTAGGTTTACCGTACACCTACTTGATGGCGTGGTTCGCTTTGCACTGCCCCAGTTTGATTGGAGCTGGGGAAGACCCTCCGCAGGGTGTTCAAACGGCGCTTCTCCGTCGCTTTGAAGGCCGTTCGTGGCAGAAAACTTATGTGGCCGAGGCCCGTAAGTTAGTGCGTCGTTATGACGCTTATAGCCTGTTCCGTTGTTTTCCTCGCCTGCGGGGTGCAGGGTACAACGAGGAATTCCATGATGTGGAGTCAGGTCGGTCTCCCATGAGTCGGGGTGTTTTCGAGTGGCTGGTCTGTATCCGGCCCTCGCATTTGCTGTACAGGAGTAGGGATACCTGCTACCTGGAGCCCTACGTCCCGAGCCGGTTTGCCCGCCAATTTGGGTATGACCAGTTGTATGTGGGCAACCCCAATCCGGACCTGGCTTTCATGGGGAGCCTCATTGATGGGGCTCGTGCTTGGCGGTTTTTTACCGCGGATGACACTGGAGCGTGGCAACGCACGCCGCCGAGGGATCCCGGCCTTTGGACGACCCTGTGTTTCTGCCAATGGTATGCGGCTTCGAACTCCACACCTGCTAGGTTTAATGCCAACCGTTCGGGTGTGAAGTTAATTTCTCATCGGATGAGGCAGAAGGCTTCTGATAAGATGGAGGGCAAACGAGTCCGTGTTCCTGGCATAGAGGAGTTCATCGCTGTAGATGACAGCGGGGCTTCTGATGCGGGGAGCCCTTATTTCGAGGCAGAGACAAGGGCTGATGCCCACGAAGCTGATATTCGTGAAGCCGGGTCTGGTGTAGTGGGGACAGCTCCCTCACAACATGTGGAGGAAGTGGAAGAAGAGGACTCTGATGTCCACTTCAAAAGGAAGCGTGGGAGTGGATCCCGTAGGAAGTCGTCGGCGAAGAGGCCCCGTCGCCAGACTCCTACCATCGTGGTAGAGGGTGAGCTCTCTGCTGCGCCTCCTTCTGCTGCTCCATTAGTGGCTGAGCCGTCGGTTGCTGAACCGACTACTGGTAAGATTGGCCCCCATCTAATATGCCTTCAGCGCACTTTAAATAACTCATCATTTGCTTTTTGTTGCAGGAGCTGAGGAGCAAGGGGAGCAAGGGGACCAGTATGATCCTCTATTCGCTTATGGAGCTGCTGCTGGTTCCTTTACTCGCTCGGAGGAATCTGGAGTGATGCGGCCGACATTGGCCCGTCGGGCGCTGGGACTTCTAAAGGAAGTCCTATGGCATCCAGCTCTACCGGGTGGTCTGCGGAGGAATCGGCGAGCAGGTCGGCTATCCGCGTTGATTCTGGCAAGAACTTCGCGATGGAACCCTAGAGACTGATGAGGCTGACGAAGTAACATCAGCCTTGGTAAAATGATGACCTTTGATCTCCTCTTGTTTACTGCATCCGCTTTTTTTTTTTTGACCATGGCTTTGTTGCAGGTGTTCGGCCTCAAGATGCGTCGGCTTCGAAGGAAGCGGAGGGCCCTCCTAAGAGGTTAGAGGGCGAGTCGAGTGCTTCGACCGCGGCGGATGCTGCTGTGTTGGACGCGCTGTATGGCGACCTCCCCTCTTATCAGCCCATGACAACTGAGAGGTCGGGGGTTGTGGAGCGGCAGTCCCGGAGGTATCCTCACCCCCAATCACATCACCGAGTGAGGTGCCGGCAATTTTGCCCAGTGCGGGGCTGAGGGTGATCGCGGACCCTAGTTCCCCGACTTTATTGTCGAGCCTGCTGTTCAGGAGGTGGTTGCCAGTCCTTCCTCCACGGTGGCTGGCGTGCTGGTGTCGCTGAGGACTCCGCCGAGGTCACCTTTGGCTTGCCCTGCTGCTGTCAATGTTCCCGCTTCTTCTTCTGCGGCGGTGTCGACTGGGTTGGTAGATTGCTCCGAGGTTGTCTCAAGGGTTGATGAAGCTGAGAATGACTTCATCGGTAATCTGGTCGACAGCTTCTATAACAGTTTGGAGCAGACTATCGGTCTAGTTTTGAAGGGCTCGCCTGTGCCATTTTCGAAGCTGAAGATGGTCCTCTCCCGTGGTATTGAGTGTATCCGGGACTTTGAGGGGTACCATCAAGCTGCTGCTCTAGAGCTCCTGGTAGATGACCTTGAGAAGGACGTGGAGGAATGGCGCCATTTCCATCATTCCGACGCAGCGTCTTTGGCTGATGAACGGCTCACACGTCTTGTCGCCAGAGGCGCGAGGCTCAGCTCGCCGCTCAAGAGGGCTGCTGAGGCTATCTCCTCTGACTTGAGGTCCTTGGAGACAGAGGAAGCAGAGGTTGGGAGTGCAATTGACGCTTCCAACAGTGCTCTTCTTGATGCTGAAGATAAGGTTAAGAGGGCTGAAGAGATGATCCGGAAGGCAAATCTCCTCTTATCCAAGGTTACACAGATGCGTCATGAAGAGTCTGCGCGGCTTAAGCAGCTCAGGGCTCGAAGTGAGGAACTGGCGGAGCGGAAGTCATCACAGAGGGCGACTTTGGCGGAGGTCGAGGCTCGTCTGGCTCAGGCGGTGGACTTCGATGAGGCTGAGCTAAGATCACAGGCGCTGGCCCAGGCTGCTGATGACAGGAGGACGAGGCTAGCTTCGCTCGGAGATCGGATCCGATCTTATCATGTACGCCTATAGGCTCCTCCATGTATCCCATCCCTTTTGGAATTTAATAAAAATTCTTTCTTTTGTCGTCTGCTGTTTGGATAATGAGACATGACTGTCTGTGGTTCAGAGGTCGCAATGACATAACCGAATGGGACGTCGCCAGTCTCGAGGTCAGCCCTTTGCGGGGCTAAAAGGGGAGATACTTGCCTTTTGTAAATGTCAGCAAGCATCGAGATTAAGACTTAGCTGTCTGCTGGTTCAGAGGTCGCGATGACGTAACCAATTGAGACGCCACTAAGCTCAATGATATATGAAACTTGGCTATCTGCCAGTTCAGAGGTCGCAATGACGTAACTGGTTGAGAAGCCACCAAGCTTCGAAATAGGTGATACTCGTCTTTTGTAAATGTCAACGAGTATCGAGACCTGTCTTTTGTAAATGTCAACAGGACTCGGGATTGAGACTTAGCTATCTGCTGCTGGTTCAGAGGTCGCAATGACGTAACCAATTGAGACGCCACTAAGCTCAATGATAGATGAAACTTGGCTATCTGCCAGTTCAGAGGTCGCAATGACGTAACTGGTTGAGAAGCCACCAAGCTTCGAAATAGGTGATACTCGTCTTTTGTAAATGTCAACGAGTATCGAGACCTGTCTTTTGTAAATGTCAACAGGACTCGGGATTGAGACTTAGCTGTCTGCTGGTTCAGAGGTCGCAATGACGTAACCAATTGAGACGCCACTAAGCTCAATGGTAGATGAGACTGGCTATCTGCCAGTTCAGAGGTCGCAATGACGTAACTGGTTGAGAAGCCACAAGCTCAAAATAGATGAGACTTGGCTATCTGCCAGTTCAGAGGTCGCAATGACGTAACTGGTTGAGAAGCCACCAAGCTCAAAATAGGTGATACTCGTCTTTTGTAAATGTCAACGAGTATCGAGACTGTCTTTTGTAAATGTCAACAGGACTCGGGATTGAGACTTAGCTGTCTGCTGGTTCAGAGGTCGCAATGACGTAACCAATTGAGACGCCACTAAGCTCAAATTGCAATGGAGTTTGGGAAAAGTCTCGTTTTCGCGGGGAGAAACGAGAGAATCACTGTCATAGGTTTAATGTTAACGTAACAGCGGAATATGTATGGTCCTACCATTCTATGGATGAGAATTGGTAAGTGACTTTGGAGGTCTCGCTCTCATGAGGAGAAATGAGGGGACTGCTGTCATAGGTTTAATGTTAACGTAACAGCGGAATATATGGCTTACCATTCTATGGATGAGAATTGGTAAGTGACTCTGGAGAGGGAATCAAGTGGGAGCAGGTCCCTTGGGATTTTAAGCAAACCCCCAGCTACCAACAGGTTTGATATGCTTGGAGAAAGAGAGAGGCTCTCTTTGTGCGTATTCCGGACGCGCGGGTCTCGATCAGAGGTGTAATGTTAACATGATCGAGAGCAAGATCCTTGATTAAGGATAATACTTCTTTAAGAATTTGCCATTGATCGGCATCATGAGGAGGTCGCCATCTGCAGTTGTAAGGCGGTATGCTCCGTTTGAATAGACTGTCTCTATCACAAACGGTCCTTCCCATTTAGGCTGAAATTTGCCTTTGGTCTTGTGCGTCATAATCATCGGTCGTCTGACGGCTAAGACCAAATCTCCTTTCTGGAAGATCTTTGCTTAACCTTCTTATTGAAGGCTTTTGACATCCGAGCCTGATATAGCTCGATGTGTTGCTGAGCTTGTAGCCGCTTCTCGTCCAGGGCTTCGAGCTCTTGAAGACGCAAGCGATCATTGTCTTCTGATGTCATCTTAGTAGTTAAGGCTACCCGCAATGATGGCACCTGGATTTCCAATGGGATGACCGCTTCGCACCCATATACCAGGGAGAAAGGCGTATTGCCTGTCGGTGTCCGAACCGTAGTCCGGTAGGCCCAAAGGCATTCACCGAGCTTTTCGTCCCAATCTCGCTTGTTCGAGGAGACAAACTTCTTGAGCAGCTTGATGATTGTCTTGTTAAATGCCTCTGCCAAGCCGTTGGCGGCAGGATTGTAGGCGGTTGAAGCCACAATTCGGTATTTATCGCAGAACCGATAGAACCCTTGGCTTACGAATTGGGGACCATTGTCATGGGATCCGTCTGGGTACACCAAATCGATGGATGACATGGTGTTTGATGAAGCTAACCAGATTGGAGGTTTTAACTTCGGCCAACGGTGTGGCCTCTGCCCATTTTGAGAAGTAGTCGGTTATTGCCAGGATAAACCGGTGACCTCTTGCCGAAGAGGGACTGATTGGCCCTACGACATCGATTCCCCATGCTTCAAATGGCCATGAAGCAGCAGTAGGGTGGAGCAATTCCGAAGGTTGGTGTATGAAGTCTGCATGGACCTGGCACGCCTTGCACCTTCGTGCATATTGGGTGGCATCGGCCATCATGGTCGGCCAGTAGTACCCAAGTCTGTGCAGCCTGTCTTTAAGCTTTGGACCCGGCTGGTGAGCTCCGCAAATGCCATCATGTGCTTCTTTAAGCACTTCCTGTGCCTCTGAATGAGAGAGACAACGGAGGAGGACACCGTCATATGAACGACGGTAGAGTGTCTTCGAAGTAGGATCATAGTGGAAACGGAGCGACCTTCGTCTGATGGACGCCGCTTCTTGGGATCGTCTGGAAGCAGACCGTGCAGAGCGTAGTCAATGAGAGGGAAGCGCCAATCCCTCGGCTCAAGACCCACGGAGTATTATGGACCTCTTGGATCCTTAGCATATGCTTGGAACATACGAGATGCCGGGTTGCGACTGTGAGGTGATACTCGGTGTCGGCCGGTAAGGCTAGCGTTGTCGCTAATGCAGCGAGAGCATCCGCCTTGGTATTTTGGGATCGGGACACATGCCCGATGTAGAAGCCTTCAAATAAGCTAGCCAATTCGATGGCTGTATGATAATAAGGCACCAAGTCCTCATGGCGGACTTCATATTGGCCTTTGACTTGACTGATGACCAGCTTTGAATCGCCGTAAGCTTCGAGGTAGCGTACCCCATTCCATGGGCGAGCTGGAGACCAATGAGCAGGGCATTGTATTCCGCTACATTATTAGAGCATGATTCTGTCAAGGAGAATGCTCTGGGAAGGATATGATCCTGTGGGGAGATGAACACAACCCCCACTCCGGCAATAATCTTCCCTTTGTGGCCCATCTGCGATGCTCCGTCGAAGAACATCTGCCACACTTCCTCTGCTGAGGTTGCATTAGACTCGAAGACTTCATCAGGGATGTCTTCGTGAAGTTTTGAATGTTCTGGAACTGGATGAGCAGCTAAGAACTCTGCAAGGGCCTGGCCTTTAACTGCCTTCTGAGGAGTAAAGGTCATGTCGTATTGAGACAACAGAAGTGCCCATTTAGCCAACCTTGAATTCAGCGACCCTGGCTTCGTCATGAGAAGACGTAAAGGGTTCACCCTGGAGATGACATGTATGGTTTGGCCAACCAAATAATGTCGTGTCTTCTGGACAGCGAAGACGAGAGCTAAACACTCTTTCTCAATAGGATTGTAGCGAGATTCCGCTCCTATGAGAGTCCTGCTCAGATAATAAATGGCCTGCTCATGGCCATTGTCGTCCTTCTGAGCGAGGAGGGCACCGAGGGAATAGTCCAGAGCTTTTACATAAAGCAAGAATGGTTTCCCTGATGTAGGGGCCACTAAGACCGGAGGTTTTGTGAGATACCTCTTAATGTCTTCATAAGCTTCTTGACAGGCTTGGTCCCATATGAAGGCAGTACCCTTTTTCATGAGACGGGTAAAGGGCTGGCAACGGCCCGAAAGATTTGCTATGAATCTTCTGATGTAGGCTAATCTGCCTTGCAAGCCTCGGAGCTCTTTGAGGTTCCTCGGTGGATGCATGTCCTGTATGGCTTTGACTTTGTCTGGGTCCAGGTGGATCCCTTTTGATGTGACAATGAACCCAAGGAATTTGCCGCTGGACACTCCCAAGAAGGATTTTGTCGGGTTCATTTTCAGCTGATGAGCCCGCATTATGTCGAACATCGTTCTCAGATCGCGAAGATGTTCATCTTTGCTGCGGCTTTTGACGGCAATGTCGTCAACATAGCATTCCACCGTCTTTCGGAGATGGTCGCGGAAGATCATGCTCATCGCCCGCTGGTAGGTTGCTCCGGCGTTCTTCAGTCCGAAGGGCATTACAGTGTAGCAGTATACCCCCAATGGCGTTCGGAAAGAAGTATGCTTCTCGTCATCAGGATACATCTTGATCTGGTTGTACCCTGAGAAGCCGTCCATGAAAGACATCCTTTCGAACCCGCATGTGTTGTCGATCATGACATCAGTGATCGGCAGTGGGAATTCATCCTTGGGACAGGCCGTATTGAGATCACGGTAGTCGATGCAGATCCGTATTTTTCCATTCTTCTTGAGGACGGGGACTATGTTAGCCACCCAATCTGGATGTTGTTCCTCCCGGATGAAGCCACAAGCAATGAGCTTATGAACTTCGGCTTCAATAGCCTCCATGATGTTTGGGCGGAACCGACGTTGTTGCTGCTTGACTGGCTTAACGTCGGGCTTGATGTTTAGACGGTGCATAGCGACCTGTGGATCAAGTCCAGGCATGTCTTCATAGCTCCAGGCGAAGACATCTATATACTCTTTTACGAGCATTATCAATTCTTCCTTTTCGATAAGTGATAGGCTTTCACTTATGAAAATCGGTTTGGGATGATCTTGACTGCCCAAGTTGACCTGGATCACCTTGTCTTCGGTAGGTGGCTCGCACAGCTCAAACCGCTTTTCCCATTGAAGGCTCAATTGCTGGGCCCATGATTCCTCATCGGCAACCTCTGCGGGTTCCAACTGACTGCTTGAAGTCATGAGGCTTTCGAATATCCCTCCTATGCTGACATCAGAATCCCATTCGGAGGATGAGGCCGACTGTGATGGGATCGATCCATCGCCTTTGACCTGAACTGTTGTTGATGATGTGGGTGTGACATACCCTAACCCCCTGCGTGTACTATCATAGTAATTTGTAGGTTTCCCTCTTGGGACGGAGTTACGCATCAAGCCGCGTCTTCCTTTTCCGAAGTTTAGGCCCGCTCCCTGCTTCAGGTTGTAACCCATCTTCTTCATAATATGGCGCGCTGATGGCGCGTAATGAAAGAACTGTGGAGCATCCGACTCTGAGCTTGAGTCTGTGGTTGAGAATCTCCCTGGCGGGCTCTGCCGAAGATTATCGGCGCCTGACCTTGCTTGGACGGAGGGACTACCAGCGTGGCCCCTTCTACGGCTTCCACAGATGTGCTAGCCACACTCGGCTCATGTACGGGCATATGAAGAGAGCCATCCATCATGGATTTAATCGACTCGATGCTCGCAGGATAATCGAAAGAAATATTATCATTAATTATCCATTCGCCTTCCTCCTCAGGAGGGATCCTACATCGGGGATCATTAAAGCATGCTACAATTGGCTCGCCAATCAGAATGGCTGGCATGCCCGTTTCGGATTCCGAATCCGCCTCATTGCCACTTTCATCATCGTCTGGCAATGGTTCTCCCGGCGTTCCACTAGCCTCTTGATATAGGAGAGCATCAGTGAAGTAGTTTTCCACCCCCTTGAAGGGTTGCTTCTCAGCGAAGACAGTTCGTACTGTCGCATCATCCTCAACATACTTGAAGCACTGATGGAGAGTGGAAGGAACGATCCAGTTGGCATGGATCCATGGTCGTCCCAGTAGCAGGTTGTATGATGTGTCAGCATCAATGACATAGCACGTCACTTCTGACTTCAAGCTTCCGATTCTGCAGCGGAGCCGAATCTTTCCAAGCGGATGGCTGCTCCCGGCGTTGAAACCATATATTGTAGTGGTGGTTGCGGACAACCTGTACAATGGTATGCCGAGGAAATAGAGGAGCCTTTTGGGATGATGCTGAGTGCAGACCCCGGATCTACTTGTACTCTTTCAATGCATGTTGAACCGATATATCCGGTATAGTACAGAGGTCGATCATGCTTGTTGTCTTTGAGAAGCATATCTTCCGCCGTAAAGGTAATAGCAGGCACCTTGGATTGTGCGTGATGGCACTCTGAGCAGGAAGGCCGCATCTCATCACCAGGAACATCAGGCATGCATGTCAGAAAGGACTCCGAGTTGGCCAGCGCATCTCTGAGTGCCTCTCTTGTCTCTTTAGAGAGACGAAGGAGCTCGTGTATTGTGATACGAGCCGGGATATTGGCTAAGTGGGCCAATATATCAAAGCGAAAGGGCGTGGCTAACCCTTGGCCTGGCGGTTTCTTCAACACATGGTCGAACCGCACTTCCTTAGGCTTCTCCTTCCCTTTGGTCAGGACTGGAGTGGATGCCGGCATTGGTACTGACGTCGTTTGCTGTTGTATCTCGTCAGTAGACTTGTCATACTGCCTTAAGTATGACTTTCCAGACCGGGTGCCCGTCTATTGAGGTGCATCTGCCTGCGCTGTACAGGCATGCTTCTCTTCTTCTGAATCGCTGAGGGAAGCCGAAGTAAGATTACCATCATCTGGCAGGACAGAGATGACATTGCAGGACTTGCCCTTTTTGCTGGAGTCCTTCGACGTCCGCTGTACGTCTTGGACGAGGTCAGGGTGTATCCACATAACTTCCCCTATCTCCAATGTCAAGGGGACGAGACCCTTGTCATCTTTAGCTATGGTTGAAGAATGCTTGACTTCCAACCGTGGTGTGGGGGCTGGATAGGTCCCGTCGGGAACTGTGACCTTCTGAGCAGTGCCGAACTCAAGAGTCACCATATTGGCAGTGACTTTCTTCTGTTCCGTCTTCAATGTGAGGACTCCGGCGTCGACAAAGCTTGAATTCTATCCTTGAGAACATAGCACTTGTCAGTAGGATGGTGGATCATCCTGTGGTAGAGGCAGTATTTAGGGTCGTTTGTACGCCCTATCTCATTGGGACGCCGAGCATCCGGTAGCTTCATTTTGTTCCCTTTGTGGAGCAGATGGAATATCGTGACCACCTGATCATCTCTGAAGGAGTACTGCTTCGGAGGAAACTTGGGCTCTTGGCTGTTGACGCCGCTCTTCTTGGCCTTTGACTGCATGTCCCCGGTCAGCTCGACGGACATAATTTCTTCCCTTTAGCTTGGGAAGACTGCGGGAGATCGCTACGCCCTTTTGTTTCGCGCCCCATTTGCTTCTAGGGGCGGATGGCTCGAACTTCTTAGCCGATTTCTCGGCTATCTCAGCTTGTTCGACCAATTCCTTCCAAGTATGGGCTTTAACAGCCCCATGTAGACTTCTACTTGATCCAAGAAGTTGTGCCTGCATGTCTGTAAGAGCAAGGTAATGGCATCCCTGCTGGGCACATCAGAGATAGATTTCTGAACCGCTCAATGTATTCACGGACAGATTCGCCTTTCCTCTGCACAGTGGAAAGGAGCTTGTCCATGGGTACTTCGGTGTCATCCTCATAGAAGCGAGAGAGGAACCGAGTTTCCAGGTCGACCCAGGAGTTGATAGAGCCCTGAGGAAGGCTTCGGAACCAGTCGAATGCCACCCCTTTCAAGGTGCCGATGAACAACCTAGCCATGATGGCGTCGTTGCTTAGAACATTACCGGTCTGGGACCGGAAATAGTAGATGTGCTGATTGGGCGAGCTCTTACCATCATACGTATGCAACGTTGGTGGTTTGAACTTTGGCGGATATGGCACCGAATCCCACTCCAGCGGATAAGGACGGACTGCCCCTACCTTCTTTAATTCATCCCTCTGAGCTAGGGATGCGATTTGAGCTTGAAGGCCTTTAAGGACTTCGGCATCCAGGGAAGAGCCTCCCTTAGATTTCTCCGTCTTGGGCGGATCATTGCTGAGATGTCCCTCCTCGTCATGATTACTCCGGTATCATCATTCCGGTTGCTGAGGAGCTGAGCGAGCATCTGTTGAATATTGTCCAGTGCCTCTTGCTGAGTTCTAGAGGTCTGCTCCTGAGCTTCCAAACGCTGACGAAGATCGTCATTGGCGTTATCGGCCATATTAACCGATGCTTTGTCCGTTCGCACAGAACTGACTGTTGCTGAAGAGGCATACCCGCTGTCTTCATCTTCTCCATCAGATGATTGGGGTGATCGCCTGGACTGTGGCGAGATCAGGGCCTTTGAGGAAGAAGGCTGCTCATAATTATAGGGTATCGCTACCCTGGATCTGGTGTTTCGGAAAACACCTTCTTCGCGCACCAAGACTTCACCTAAGCCCGGCTATAATCTGGATCTGGGGAGCCGAAAGGGGTATCATCAGATGTATGACCTTCCCTGTGTCGCTCTCGTCCTCTTCCGGTCATGTTGACGGACGCGAAGGCTGGGCCTCGTGAAGCGCTCCTTTCATGATGCTTCTTTATGGCACGTGCGGACAACCGGTCAAACACCGATTGACGGTGCGGAGGTGCCATCTTGATTGGATATTGCCGACAATGGGCTGAATGGATTGTCACAAGTCGGCATCCTCTTTGACAACAAGGGGAAGTGGTTTGGAGAGACTCCAATTCCCACTTGTTTGCCAAGAATTGTCGCAGGTTAGGCTCAACAGAGCCTGAACAACCCCGTGGAGAGGCCTTTCTGGAGCGTACAAGGGATGATGCTCCTTTCTTCTTATCCTTGCAGAAGGATTAGTACTGAATAGTACTTTGGCGCTAGCTTCGCCGACAGGTGCGAGCTTAGTGCCTGATGAATTGGGGAGCGGAGCACGCTGTGGTGCTTTACCCGCTATTCTGCTGCGAAGGGGATCAACCTCAGATAACACTGCGGTCTTAGCCTTGCGGCCGCGAACCCAGTGAATTTGTTGTGGTACAATAGCTTCGCTTGTGCGAGCGAGGCTAACAGGAGGCTTTGCTGCCCTTGATTCAGGTGACGGTATGATTGCCGTCGTGACTTCATGGCTGGCAGCATCGTCAGGGCAGATGGGCATCTTACCCTTTTCTTCGCGGGAGAGGCGCAGTCTCGGCATGACTACTCTGGGAGCTTTGGTTGAAGACTCCTGTTTAGGCTTCCATATCAGCCTTGACAGGGGACGCCTAGGTTCGCAAGGAACCTGAATAGCCACAAGCGGGGCTGTGGGGTGCTGGCAAGATTCTGCCTCTGGTTTCTGATTTGAAACCTTGGTCATGAAGACCTTCCTGTGCTTCCGTGCTCGAAGCGTCAGGCCACCCCCATAGAGGACTTCTTCAAATCTTCCTTGATCGATCTGGATAACCAGGTTCTCAAAAGTGCAGGATCTGGGCTGCGGGCATGTTTCCTTGTTGCGCCAGAGAACTGCGGCAGGTTTGCAGAGAACCTTTTCCGTCTCCGCAGAGACTTTGCTTGAAGATTTAGCCAGAGAAGATCTGGCTGCAACGGCTTTTCTGAATTCAGAGATAGACCCGAAGGTCTGTTCGTCGCATTGCGACACTTGATTCTCAGCAGAGGAGAATACAGTCCCCAGCGGAGTCGCCATCTTGTTTTCCATTATGTTTGCAAAGGGGGAAAACTTACAAATAAAAGTTTGAGGAGCTAAATTACAAGTATTCTCAAAAGATTACAAGTAGATCTCCTCAGAGATTCTGGAAAAATGTGCCGATAGGAGTCTGGTCAGCGCGCGACCACTTTGTCCCTTTGACGATGCGAGCGATGAGATTCCCTTCTCGCCTGGTTCGGGGAATCAGAGAACAGAAGGTTGGTAGAACCCTCTTGCTGCTTCTCAGAATCGCCTTCGATAAGGAATTCCTTCTCGCCTGGTTCCGGAGATTCCTTAAGAGGAAGGACGACGTTAGGGCATCAACACCCTGGTTAGAGAAAGCAATTCTCTAAAAAGTCTCTGAATTCGAGAGCGCACGATGCTTATGAAGAAGCCTCTGCTTGTGGAGTCCTCTTTTCGTCTCGATCGATCTCTCTTGCGTCTGTCTGCGTGTATGCCCCCCTCCTTCTTTTTTTTTTTCGATCCTCTCTCCCTTGTGCCCCTGACGGGCTATTTTAAGGGAGAGCAAGGGTATAACCGTCCCTTGAAGATATGAAAACAGATTGAATCAAATCTGTTTAAATCTGGAAAGTAGCCTTACTGCGAGGCTAGGATTGGCAGGTCGGTTGATCTGATTTGATCCTTTCCATATTGTTAGGAGATTCTCCTTGATCCTCTTTCTCGTTTCAAGAGAGTCAAGAGATTGCGGCAATCACCTGCCATATTTGAATCCCGATTGGATTTGATTAGATTGAATCCGATCTCATCAGGAGATTTTGATTGGTCAAAGGTTGACCATAGCAGGCTGATAGCGGAGCTGCCCGCTTTGAAGCTCTTAGCGGAGCTAGAGGCAATTCTTAGCGAAGTCCGAAAAGAGGCTTTTCGGCGAAGCTATCAGTTAGCTTCCTGGCGATGCTCTAGATGATGCTAGCCTCTCAAACGAGGCTATCTCCTTGGGCTAATGTAATGCTATATACTAGCATTTTAGACCTGCTGAGGTCTGTTTAGAAACAATCCGGGTTCACTGTTCTGCTTGCTGGATCAGTGGAGTCCAAACCGCTCCCTTGTCCCTTGGAGGTGGGTGAAAACTGGTCTTCAGCTCGTCTGTCCTTGTCTTTTGTAAATGTTAACAAGTTTAGACATCGTTCGGACCAATGAGAATCTTGTCTTTTTTAAGTGTCAACACTCACCGCTCAGAATATCTTCTTGATTATATTCACGTTAGTATTTAGGGTCTACTAAGACCGCATCACTTGGAGGCCATCGGTACTTTGTCTTGTTTATTGATGATATATCTAGGCGATGTTGGGTATACCTTATGAGATAAAGATTTAAAGTCCTAAAATGTTAGTGAACTGAAAGAATATGATGAAGAAACAGGTTGGTTGGAAGATTAAAGTACTCCAATTGATAGTGTTGGAGAGTACAAGAATCAATTCCTATGATTTGACTAGAATACTGGTATTGGTATTCACTTCACAAATGAAATACATATGGTGGCTAAGGAGATAAACCGTTCCTTGCTGGAAAAGTACAGTACTTATTGTCTAATACACAATTAGTCAAATCATTTTGGGCTGAGGTGTTGGTGTGTGCTACCCATCTCATGAATTGTCTGTCGTCGACTGCGATAGGAGAAAAAAATTATGAGATACTTGGTAAGTGGAGCTGCTCAAGACTATAAATTTGTTACGGGTATTTACATGTCCGACCTACTTTAGTGTCAGAGATGACAAGTTGAATCTGCGAGTAAAGTAGTTTGTATTTTTGGGTGTCAAGAGGAATATGAAAGGCTACAAGCTATGAGACCTCAAAAATAAGAAGATTGTATTGAGCAAGCATGTCACGTTTGATTAGACTTTATTATTGAAGTCTACCATCTCTTAGCAGGAGGAGAGGATGAAGACCAAAAATATATCGCAGGGGTGGAGGTTGATGCTACTCCACCATCTCCAGGATGATTCAGTATCAATAAGATCTCACTGGATGTGACACTGGGTGGAGATCAGGTAGCCAGTTTGGATGCTGAACAAATTGAAGAAAATGTCGATTTGGTTGCAATGGAAGGAACCAAGAAGAATCCACAAAAGTTGATTGTGAAGAAGCGTGGATCTCAAATGGTGAGCCAGATCAGCTCAAATTGAATGTCGTTATTCTCCATGATGGTATTGCCGTATTGGCAAGGAGATTCATAAGACTCATCCAGTTGTGTTTACTGCAGATTTGGAAATAATTGATTTAGTTGCTTGAACTCGATGGAGCTCGTTTGGATGAACTACGAATGGCTTGATCCTGGGCATGGGTAGGTAGTCGTAATGGCATAACCAGTTATTGAGTTGAAATCGGTTAATTCATTCTGTTCAGCTCAGATTTGAGAAATCTTCACCGAGGTGGAGAATTGTGGGGGAGAAATCTAAAATATGTTTTTTTTATCTTAGAAATATGGCCAAGAGAGATGAAGAAGCAGCAGTTGAAGCAATGACTGTCAATAGGCTCGTTGAGCTATGACAACCTATACGTGGATACACCAACAGAAAGTTGGAGCTGTCGACAGGCGTATGGAGTACTGTCGACGGTGATTTACTGAGAGCAGGGATGTCTCAGGCTATCGATAGGCCTCGTCGACTGTCAACAACGTTTTGGGTTCTGGGCGTATCCGAGTTAGTTTCGGAATCTGTTCCTAATCAAATTATGAGTTTTTGTGTTCTTTTTCTTCGTGGACTCTGTGGTTATATGAAAAGAGGTATTGTACCCATTAAAGTGTGAACTTTTTTGAGAGTGGTGAATTGTATTGAAGAGTTTTAAGGTTGGTTTGTTTGAGAGAATTCTACGGCGAATTGCGTAGATTCTAATTGGTCTTCGGATCAATTTGTTACCCTTGTAACTCAGTTTGTTTGAATAAGATATTCTCCCTTCTGCTCTTAGGACGTAGGCAAGTTGTCGAACCACTTTAAATTCATTTGCTTCTTCTTTGTATAATGGTTTCGTGTTATATTTGTGATTGACTCGACGTTTGGTGCGATGATCCTGATGAATGACGAGCAAGAATTCCTCCGGAAGGCGCAACATAGTATATCTCGATTCCTTCAGTATATTTTATATGTGACAACAATTAATCTAACAAGGTATGTCCTCGTGAGCCTACCCGATAACTGTTACCACCTCCGCCTGATTTTATTTATCGTTTTTAACCGGACACTGGAATTAAGAGTTTGTGGGGAGTTGAATTTGAATGATAAAAATAGCATTGAGAATGAAAAAAGTATCATTAGGAATGGTAAAAGTAATATTGAGAATGGTAAAAATAATATTGAGAATAGTAAAACTAGTATTGTGAATGGTAAAATAGCATTGAGATTCAAAATTGACTATTAATTTGGGACAAAATTTTGGTCAAAAAACACACAACGATTCCCGAACGGAGAGAGTATGTTTCTGATCGAGTTCTTGTGCTCAATTTGACTCGTAGATTGTTGCTCAAGAATAACAGATCGCATAGTAAAGGGTGAGGGCTATTTTCAGATTGAACGGTTTTGAATTTTTTCGCCCCATGGGAATCAAATTAGCGTAGAATTATTAGAACCGGAACTTACTGATTGCCAATAATGATAGATGTTGTAAACATAAGAAACATTTGCTTGGCCTTCAGAGGGTTTTTTGTCTGTTTGATAAGAACCACGTTTTCATGATAATTTTGGGTTTAGTTATAGGATATTTATCAAATAGTTTTTTTTTCTAGTAAAGAGGCACATGAAGACAGCTCATGTTCGGCGCACGTGCTCGAACTCGTGACCTGCTGTGAGGATCGGGCTCAACAATCAAGCATGACCACTGCAGGAGACTATCAAACAGTTTTGATGTAATGTTATTGATGGATTGTGCCTCTGCGAATAAATGTAACCTTTTATAATTGTGAATCTAGAAATAAAATGTGAGACTTCTTTTATGAGCAAGAAATGTCTCTTTTTTACTTTTTAACTTCATTGATATTTTCATCATACTCAGTCATATCTGTTTGATTTCCCACGGTCAAATGTATTGAACTATATTAGACTACATTTTCGAGATGAGAATCGTATAAGAGTACTATTAAGACCTTAAAACTGTTGGGTGTGAATGTTTATCTGAAAATTTTAGGGAGAACTATGTAAAAAAGGAATTAGGAGGCAACTGATTACTTGTCATATATATATATATATATATATATATATATATATATATATTATATATATATATATAATATATATATATATATATATATATAATATAATATAACATAATATGTATATATATAATATATATATATATATATATATATATATATATATATATATATGTGTGTATATATGTATGTATGTATGTATGTATGTATGTACATACATATATATACATACATACATACATATATATACACACATACATACATATATATATCTGTGTTTGTGTGTATTGCTACTTAAGGGGCATGAATGGGGGTGGAAACGAATCGAATAATTAACAAATAGTTCGTTAATTATTCGTCAAGTTATTCGATCGGATTCGATTTGATTGTTCATTTAAACGTAAACAAATATTTTTTACTATTCAAAATTTAAACGAATCAAATCTGATCATTCTAGCATTCGATTTGTTAGTTCGTTGAACTATTCGTTTAATACAAATGTACTTAACACTTATAAAATATAATATTACACACATAAGTATTCTTGCATTTGACCCGTGATATTTTTAATTATTAAATTTTAAAAAAGTCTTATGTAAAATATTTATGTGAAGATGAAAATCAAGCATAAATCTAACCTTAAATCTAATTCAAACGATCTCTTTTAGTTTTCTCTCCCGTACAAGATGCGTGATTCTTAAATATAATTACAATATTGTCAATAACATTGAAGTAATAAAAAAATTCTTAACTAAATAATTTTCAAACTATTCAAATATTAAATACATAAATGAAAGAATATTTTAATATTCAAAAAATTCGAATTCGATTCGGATATGAAGGAGGAAATTTGAATTCAAACAGTAATGCATGTACTTGAATTCGAAGATTTTAAACCACAAATATGAACACGTTAGTATTCGATTCGAATTCGGTTCGATTCCACTCCTAGGCATGAAGGCACCCAATGTCACGCGTGTGAGGGCTCGAACCGACGACTGTGAGTGAGCGGAGCTCTTACGAACTCAAGACCGACCGAAATGCCACTTGCGGAGGACTATTACTTGTCCTATGCCGCAGCAAAGTAACATGGTGAAAAGGTAGAATAAAATATCGCTCGACATGATAAGATCAATGATAGTTCAGAAATAAGCTTCCAATATCCTTTTCCGGGGGGGAGGGGGGACGCATTAGTCCAAATTGTCTACATCCTTAAGTTTTCCTTCTAACTAAAATTTTGAAAAGTTTTTATGAGCATGAACTGGTCGAAGTTACAAATCGGGACATCTACAGTTACAAAATTCAACAACATGTATTTAGAATTCATTCTCATACGTACAAAAAAATTAGGGTTTAGAGGGGAAAATGTATATCATTGAATACTCCTTGTACTAAAGGTATACATATTTGTTGGTAAAAATTCTAATGAATGACTCTAAAACGAAAAACACTAAAAAGAAAAGGAAAAAAGAAAGAAAGAAACTAAGACTGCCATGACATTAGAACCTAAAATAGGATGAAAATGTTAGGTGTGGTAATCGATTTGACAACTAATCAATATCACCGATCTAATTGGCTAGGTCGGAGAATATCAGGTGGGAAGTTTTGTGTTCAATAGAATATTTCTAATTACAGAACCACCTTTCAATTACCTTCATTGGTTAAACACCAATTAGACTAGTATTAGTCAGTTTCAATATACAGTAATATTTATGGGCATAAATATTTCAGTATAACCCCTGTATAAAGAATGTTAGTTCATTTATAAAGCAATTAGAGTGAGGTACACATGTAGCGAATTTCTTTAAGATAATGACGTTCCCCGCTTCGGTGCTAACTGGTTATTGGACGCTGGTTTCCCATGATGCAACACTCCTTCACGGTATTTGGATAGCACTATCAAATCACCGTACGGTTCAACTGTAGTTATCAGTACCTTCACAAGATTTCAATGCAACAGGACGAAGATAAATTTCAGGAAGAATATTTGCCTTAACTTTGGAGAATTATTTACTGTAGAGAAAGGAGAGAGAGAGAAGAATTAATGTTTTAGGAAGATAGAGATTCAGACAATAATTCTATTTAAGAATCTGTTAAATTTTCTAAGTTTCTTTTCTCAATTCTGAATTCTGTAGCATCGCACCCATGTGGCCCGGTTCAAAAAGAACCGAGCGGGGCACCCACACCTGGACCCGGACCCGGACCGGACCTGAGCCCTGTGCCCCAGGCCCCAGCCCCGGCGTTGGGCGGGCAGAGCGACGGCGCGCACGCGTGTGGGCATGATTTTCCCCGATCGCGCGCGAAAACTCCAAGTACCCAAAGGACACACCCTTTGTTCTCATTTTCCTCTATTTATACACTTCAATTGTTCATCTCATATCCAATGTGGGGCTAAATGCTTTTAGCTACCTTTAACCCCTTTAGCTTTTGAATTAGGCAAACTTTAGACTTGAATATCTCATTCATTCTAAAACAGAATTAAACATGTAAATATACAACGTTCCTCCCCAATGGAAGGAGAACACACTTCAACCATTATCCAGTTGATTCTATCAATGAATCTCACCTTAATTCAGCTCAAAGGTTCACTAGTTAATTCTTTATTTTTCCAACAATCCCCCACAATGAATGAAGATTAAAGGAATTGACACACAAAGAGACTGACTCTATAATGAAAGGTACTTTAGAAAAGAAAACTGCATCCGGATATGTGAACTAGGTCTTGAATCTATCATAACAGAAGCTTTATCGGATTTACTCGCTAATCAGTGAATTAAGTCTTGAACTGTCAGTCGTTACTATAGGCGAAGTCAACAAGTTTTACACAGTAACTTTTCAAATCAACTTTGATTCTCGATTGTGACCATTTGGGCCCTGGACATTCTTAGTTTTAGAGAGTATCTTTAGGGAGTAACAGCCTCCATAGAGATTCCCAAAGAGCCAACCCAACTCTATACTCACATAGGTGATGGTCCTATTAAGAGTAATCTACTCTACCCCACTTGTTTTAATAACAAGATATAGGCAACATTAAAAGCGTTAAGTTTATCCTTAATCCACTCGTAGAAAACACTTGGGTGCACCATAAAAATAGGTTGGAGTCAAGCTCCTAAGTGCTTACTCGCAGAGTCAATCATAACTAGTTTTTTCCTCTTGAACTTAGTTCGCGGGATCTCCAGTCATTAAGTGAGGTTTTCATTAAACTGAATCGGTAAGGTTAGATTTTTAGATCCATTCCTCTCGATGCGAACTTTAGTAAATGATTCGTTAAATTATCTTTTAACGATACAAAATCAATAGAGATAATTTCATTTGAGAGTAACTGCTTAATGATATTATGTCTACGATGAATATGTCTAGGCTTACCATTATATATAAAATTGTGTACCCTAAATATCGCTACTTGATTATGCATCTGGCGGGCACTGGCTTTGGCCATAATGGTATATCTTTCAAAAATTATCGAAGCAATTATGCTTCTTCTCCAGCCTTGTCTAAGGCTATGAATTCCGATTCCATTGTGGAACGGGCAATACATGTTTGTTTGAAAAATTTTCAGGATATTGCTGTGCTTCCAAGAGTAACTATGTATCTGCTAATTGATTTTGATTCTTCGAAATTTGCAATCCAATTAGCAACGATGTATCCTTCAAGTACAGGTGGATACTGTCCATATCTTAAGGCATATTCCTCGGTATGTGAAACGTAACTAAATACTCGTAGAAAAGCAGTTCAATGATCATCACTAGGGTTACAAGTGTATCTGCTTAATTTGTTTACAACATAAGCAATATCGGGTCTACTGCAATTCATTAAATACATTAGACTTCCGATAATTGAGAATACTTTAGCTATTATACTCTAGCTCCTGTATTCTTGTGAAGGTGGATGTATAGAAAAAAAGATTTGTATTCTCTTTTATCCATAATCCTTGAATCTTTTTATCATCTTATCCACGTAGTGAGATTGAGATAGATTGATTCTATCTGGTGTTCTTGTGATTTTAATTCCTAAAATTACATCAGCAACCCCCAGATCCTTCATATCAAAATTGTTGGATAACATTCTTTTAGTGGACTTAATAACTTCAACATTAGTCTCAAGTATCAGCATGTCATCTACAATAGACAAACAATGAGATATGCATCTCCAAACTGTTTTAATGTATACACACTTATCGCATTCATGGATAGTAAATTCATCTTTGATCATGACACTATCAAATTTCTCATGTCATTGTTTTGGAGCCTGCTTTAGACCATCTAAGGATTTTACCAATTTACATACTTTACGTTCTTGACCCTTGACTATAAATCCTTCAGGTTGCTCCATATATATTTCTTCATTTAACTCACCATTTAAGAATGCAATATTGATATCCATTTGATGAATATCTAAGTTGTGCAATACTATAATCGCAATTAATATCCGAATAGAAGTTATTCTTGTATTGGTGAATAAGTATCGAAGTAGTCAAGCCCTTCCTTTTGTCGATAACTTTGGCTACTAATCTAACCTTGTACTTATTGATAAATCATCGGGTTTAATTTTGTTCTGAAAATCCATTTACTCTCAATTGGTTTACTGTTAGGAGACAAATTTGTCAATTTTCAAGTATGATTGTTTAGGATGGATTCTATTTCGCTATCTATACTTTCTTTCCACATTTGTACTTCTGGGTAGACATAGGCTCTTTAAATGTTTGAAGCTCGCCTTCAAGAGCATATGCTATGAAATCTGAACCAAAAGATTTTGAGATTCTTGATCTCTGACTTCTTCTTGGTTCAACTTTCGCATACCAATTGGTTCCTTGGGGATTTTGTCCATGAATGTCATCTCGTGTGTTCTTTTCGCAGAAGTCTTATCTTCTTCCCGTTTGTATGGAAAGATGTCTTCAAAGCACACAACATCTCTCGATTCAATAATCATGTTTACATGAATATCTAGTATTTTTGGCTTATGTATTAGAAATCTATAAGCACTGTTATACAGGGCATGGTCTATGAATATGCAATCCATTATTTTTGCTCCTAACTTAGTCTTTTTAGGCAGTGGTTCTAGTACCTTTGTAAGGCACCCCCACATTTTGAGGTAATGGTTGGAAGGTGTACTTCCATGCCATAACTCAAATGGTATAACCAAGTTTCTTGTGGGGTACTTTGTTTAAAATATAATTTACAGTTAACAGAGCTGATTGGTCGCTAATGTTGCATATTTAGTATCATATTTTCATACTTATTCTAGAATAAAACTTTGCATTGTCTTAATAATTGCTTAATTTATTTGCAGGCCCATTCTTTAAGGAGATGAAGAGAATGAGCCCAAAACCCACAAAATTCTGAATTAAATCAGAATTAATTCGCACTCAGTAAATCAGGGCAAAATCAAGAGGTTGAAAATCGGTTGAGAAGAATTCTCTCAGAATCGATCGGTTAAAGCCAAGAATCCAAGGCCATTTCGTCAGAATCCGGGACTCAAACTGAAAACCAACTCCAGATAAAGTCAGAGGGCGAAACCAGGGCAACCCACCAATAGGGTGTGGCCACCTAGCCACACCCTGGCCGCGGAAACGCGGCCCAAGCCGCGTTTCCGCGGCAAGGTTGGGGAGTTAGGGGGAGCGTTTGCTCCCCCGATCTCCCAGGGATCCTGCACACTGGGTTTTTTGCCTATAAAAGGCCAGTCTTTGCGCTGAAAATGGATGACCATGCAAAGATAGGATTTAGACTAGTTTTCCATTTCTTAGTTTAGGTTTTTGTTTTTCTTTTTCATGTAATTTTAGTTTTCATTTATGTAAATAAGAGGAGATCAGACTTTCATCGAAGAACAAGAATGAAGCTTGAGCTGGAGTGACACCGGTGTAAGATTTATTTCTTTTTTTTGATTGTTATGAAATCGAATCGATGTTCTTTCTTTGTATGTACTTTCTTTTAGTCTTCTTCTTCTTCTTCTTCTTTTCTACTTCACTTTTCTTTTTGGTACAATTGTCTTCCAAGTGAGTCTAAAAGCATCGAAAGAGCCTTACCTTTGCGAGTGCCACCGATAGCTCATGACGATGGAATGGAGTCTCTCTCTGTATCATTTCATTCTTGAAATTGTCTTGATGATGTAATGTGGAAGAGACCAATACTCAAATCTTAGGCTATGCGCTGATTGCCTCCACTTCAAGGTAACATCGTAGCTAAAGACTCAAGGTAAGCTTTTGGTGAAAAGAAGGTGAGTAATTGTTTTATTTCTTTTCTTTCTTTTTTCTGTAAATTAATCACCAACATTACCTCTTCCGAATCATCCTTTTTTACTTCTTTGTAAATAATCATTTGTACATAGTCGCTTTCTAATTTTCTCCACTTTCTCATTCTACCATTTTCTTCTAACTTTAACATAACTTTCTTTTTCCATTTTCATAACTTAAAAACAAAGAAGAACTTTCGTTTTGTTTTCATAAGGATTTTAATAAAGAACGTAAACGCTTCATCGCAAAACCCTCCTTGAGGATTACGACTCGCATAGCCACTTGCTATCGCGGAAGAATTGAGCACTTACACATTTCCTTTTTTAAGTTCTATAATTTCGTATTTTGTGTGCAGGTTTAGCCTCAATCAAATTTTGGCGCCGTTGCCGAGGAGGGTAACGTTATTATTGAAATCTGATTTTTTTTGAAATTTTTTTAGAACTAAACGAATTTTCTTCTCTGTTGCAGGTTAAGGGCAAACAAAACAGGAAATTAAAGTTGCAGTAACATATAAGTGGCCTTGGGCCTCTGCTCTAGAAAGCAGAGACCAAGTGCCCTCTGCTTTGCCGCGGATCGCGGCTACCGCCGCGAAAACGCGACAAAAAGGAGTGGACTACTAACTGTCTTTTTGCAGGGCTGCTTGCTTTGCAAATTCTAGTTTTCTGCAACTTTACTTTTTCTTATATGCCATCACATAAGCCTGCTAATAATCAACAGTAAAACGTTTATTGAAAAGCTAAAAAAATTGATTAGACGTTTGCATTTTTAGGCACGTGTCTTTTCAATTCATTTATTTTTACTGTTGAAAAGTGCTGGAGCAAGGTACGTTCGCATTGCATCTAGAATAGGACTCATCTCTTGGTTGATTTTTATCGCTTTGAGTGAATCTTATTTACATATCTTGTACACTTGCACAAATTGATTTTAAGGGCACCAACCCATAACAAGATAAGGTGGGGATTTAATCACCCTTCCTTAGCCCAAAAATCAGATTCCAAGCACTCACTAACCCAAGCTTAACTTTAAATGAGTAGACGTTGGCCCTAGGGACATCTCGGACTCAATTAGGAGATTATCCTAAGGGGGAAAGTGTTGGAATTTGACTCCTGCAAAATCAGTGTCTAGGAAAGGGATTAAGGGGCCGAAAGCTCGAAGGTTGGTGGTTATTTAATTAAGGAACGTCTTTGACGGAAACCTCCCACCAACCTTACCCTGACCTGGCTGATTAGTTTGTGGTCAAAGTCTGCATTAGACCTCCCGTGGACAGTCTAATCAGTTAGGAGTCGTCTAGGTCATAGGTCTACCCTAACTTAGTTTAGAATTTTTTCTTTTTGTTCCTTATTTGTTTTTTTTTCTTTCTTTTTGTTTGTATTCCATTGTGTGATATGTCTTATAATAATAATTTTTTCAATTTCAATAATAATCCATATTACACACCGACTTCATTTTCGGATATTACCAACCGGCATATCATAACTTTGACCAACCTAGTGTGCCGGATTGGTCTTATCCGAATCAATATAACCCATACCCCCAATCTAATGACTATATTTTCCAGAATGATTTCAACTCTTCACAGAGTCAGTGGGGATTCACCTCCCCCGAGCATAATTTTCAACCAACTAGTTCTCCTTCTCCACCTAGTCCACAATATTTTCAAGATTCATACTCAGATCCACCAGTCCAAAATAGAAAACCATCAATTTTGGAAATGAGTATGCGTGAGTCCAAACAAAAATCTCAAATCTAATGGACTCACAATTTCACTACCACTTCCAAGACAATTCTTCATCTTTTCATCACAACAATGAACCTATCAACTATGAAAAGATGCTTGAAGCCATGACTCAGGCTCAAAACACCCGTAATCGTGACATAGATATGATGGTCCAATCTCTACGTTCCCACCGTTTGTCCATTTCTGATGTCACTAACCACTCTGTTAGAGCCGACGAGTCAGGTTGTTTTGGAAATTAAGGTTCCATTTCAGAACAATCATTTGAGCTTGCCCAAACTCCAAATTTTAACAGTTTGACAAGTTATCCTTTTCCTGAAATCAAACTTGAAAATGAATATGATCATGAACCTCAACTTAGTGATTCAGTTTTACTTCCTGATTCAATAATGACTCCGGTGTCCTCACCTGATTTCGATCTTCTTCCCGAGTCAACATTGGATCCTGTGCCAATTCATTATGAAATTGAATCACCCATTTTTGATGATCATATTGAACTTGACCAATTTTACACTCTTGAAAGTCCTATTGATAAATTGGCAAGTTCTCCATTTTTTGATATTGAACTCAATGAGATATGTGACCTAGATTCTCAAATCTGTGATCCAGTTCAACTTTCTGAATCAATATTGACTCCTGCTTTGTTACCAAACTTGAGTAATATTTTAGAGTCAGCTTTGATTCCTCCACTATCATTCCTGAACTTGAATCACCCATATTAGGTCACATTCCATTGTTGGAAATACATGTGGACTTGAGTTTCAACTTCTTGACTTGGACCCAATTCCTGAACCTATTTCGACTCCTGAACCTTTACTTGACTTAAGTCACCTTTCTGAGTCGGTGTTAGTTCCCGTACTTCCTGAGTCCAAGTCAAACATTCTATCATTTCACACTCATTTCTGGGACGAGGTGGTTGACAAATTTGACTCTGAAATTTGTTATGGAATTTGAAAATTAGATGGGTTAAATACTTAATAAAGATCCTTCATGGATACACAATTTTAAGGTTATATTAGTGAAATTTCTGGTGGGTTCATCCGAATCCCACGAAAAGTCGATTGGGCCGCGTTTCGTGGACCAATCAGACCACCACCGGAACCACCACCTTAAGGTAACATTTTCCTTCCTTTCTTCTTTTCATGCATCTATGAATTAATTCATACATTGAGGACAATGCATGAGATAGGTGGTGGGGGAGAGTCTAACATAACTTAGGTTTTCTTTTTTATTAAAAACTTTTTGAAAATAGAAATAATATTTTGACATATTTTTTGTAAGAAATTAAGTTAATTTTAAGGAATAGGAAAATCTAAATTCGGATTTCTTATACTTGGTCAAAATATGATTATTTGTTTGATTTTTAGGGTTAGGAAGAAAATTTGTCAAAGTAATTTAGTCTTGATCTTTACCTTGATGAAATATGCACACTTCATACACTTACACACTTAGGGTTCAAAGATAAAGATTCTTATGCCTTATAAAAAATATATATATAAAAAAAATAAACAAATCTAATTATTGATTAGCTAGGTGCTTTGGCCTAAGCAAGCCTTAGTATTTATGCGAAAGATAATTAGATAAGTTTGAAAAAAAAGATAAACAAAATCTAATTATTGATTAGCTAGGTGCTTTGGCCTAAGCAAGCCTTAGTATTTATGCGAAAAGATGATTAGATAAGTTTAAAAAATATATATATAAAATCCTCTGATTAAGCTGGGTATTTGTGCCTAATAAAGCATAAGTATTCACGCTTAAAAGTGGTTCATATAATAAAATCCTTAGTTTTGTGGCTTTGTTTGCTCGAGTCCTTAAGTCCTTGGGGTGTCTTCTCACCCGGTGCCCTAAGACTGTTTGGTTTGGGAGTCATCGATTAAAGGCTCGTTACATGGGCAGATTAGAAAGCCTAATAGAACTAAGGAATAATACCACAAAAAAATATATATGTAAAATAAATAAGGCATAAGAGTTAGAGTTAATGAACCCTTAGTCAAAATTTTCACGATCACAAGGTGCATATGACTTAGGGTAAAATAATAGACTAGATGAGAAGTACAATTTAACTCCTTACCTTGATTGATAACAAATTTTTGAATAGAGATTAAGTTTAGGAATGAAAAATTCAGTCTTCCTATAACTTATAGATTGCTTAGATCTTACAATTATATTTCAAATATTTTTCTCTTTCAAAATGCCTTGAAAATACTAACTCTTTATTTCTCTTTCTTTATGGATTTTGTGGGTGCAATCCGCTAAAAACCCTCACGAGACAAAACTCGTCCTCTAGGGGAAACCTAGAGGTTTAACGGCTTGTTGCACATGCTCAGTGCATCGCGCGACCTGCGAAAGTGGTCTAATAATCCTTAGTATAGTTAGTTGTTTTACTCGAGGACGAGCAAACGATAGGTATGGGGGTGTGATTGGTCGCTAATGTTGCATATTTAGTATCATATTTCCATACTTATTCTAGAATAAAACTTTGCATTGTCTTAATTAATTGCTTAATTTATTTGTAGGCTCATTCTTTAAGGAGATGAAGAGAAATGAGCCCAAAGCCCACCAAAATTCTGAATTAAATCAGAATTAATTCGCACTCAGTAAATCAGGACAAAATCAAGAGGTTGAAAACCGTTGAGAAGAAGAATCCTCTCATAATCGATCGGTTAAAGCCAAGAATCCAAGGCCATTTCGTCAGAATCCGGGACTCAAACTGAAAAATCAACTCCAGATAAAGTCAGAGGGCGAAACCAGGGCAACCCACCAACAGGGTGTGGCCACCTGGCCACACCTTGGCCGCGAAAACGCAGCCCAAGCCGCGTTTCCGCGGCAAGGTTGGGGAGTTAGGGGGAGCGTTTGCTCCCCCGATCTCCCCGGGATCCTGCACACTGGGTTTTTTGCCTATAAAAGGCCAGTCTTTGCGCTGAAAATGGACGACCATGCAGAGATAGGATTTAGACTAGTTTTCTATTTCTTAGTTTAGGTTTTTGTTTTTTTTTCATGTAATTTTAGTTTTCATTTATGTAAATAAGAGGAGATCAGACTTTCATCGAAGAACAAGAATGAAGCTTGAGCTGGAGTGACACGGTGTAAGATTTATTTCTTTTCTTTGATTGTTATGAAATCGAATCGATGTTCTTTCTTTGTATGTACTTTCTTTTAGTCTTCTTCTTCTTCTTCTTCTTTTCTACTTCACTTTTCTTTTTGGTACAATTGTCTTCCAAGTGAGTCTAAAAGCATCGAAAGAGCCTTACCTTTGCGAGTGCCACCGATAGCTCATGATGATGGAATGGAGTCTCTCTATGTATCATTTCATTCTTGAAATTGTCTTGATGATGTAATGTGGAAGAGACCAATACTCAAATCTTATGGGCTATGCGCTGATTGCCTTCACTTCAAGGTAACATCGTAGCTAAAGACTCACGGTAAGCTTTTGGTGAAAAGAAGGTGAGTAATTGTTTTATTTCTTTTCTTTCTTTTTTCTGTAAATTAATCACCAACATTACCTCTTCCAAATCATCCTTTTTCACTTCTTTGTAAATAATCATTTGTACATAGTCACTTTCTAATTTTCTCCACTTTCTCATTCTACCATTTTCTTCTAACTTTAACATAACTTTCTTTTTCCATTTTCATAACTTAAAAACAAAGAAGAACTTTCGTTTTGTTTTCATAAGGATTTCAATAAAGAACGTAAACGCTTCTATCGCAAAACCCTCCTTGTGGATCACGACCTGCATAACCACTTGCTATCGCGGAAGAATTGAGCACTTGCACATTTCTTTTGTAAGTTCTATAATTTCGTATTTTGTGTGCAGGTTTAGCCTCAATCAAGAGCTTCTCCCCATAAGTCCTGTGGAGCTTCAGAACTTACGAGCATGGAATTGACCATCTCTTTCAAAGTTCTATTCTTCCGTTCAGCAATCCCATTTTGTTGAGAAGTATATGGTGATGTAGTTTGATGAATTATACCAAAGTTACCACATAACTCACTAAATTCATTTGATTCATATTCTCCTTCTCGATCAGATTTTAGAATCTTTATATCTAATTGAGTTGATTTTTAACTTCGGCTTTATATGTTAGAAACATATTCATTGCCTTAAACTTATTGTTTAGAAGATACACATAACAGTATCTTATACAGTCATCAATAAAAGTACTAAAATACTTTTTCCCGCCTCTTATTGGCGTAAATTTCAAGTCATACAAGTCGCTATGAATTAACCCTAAAGGTTCTGTATATCGATCAATTAAGTGAAATAAACTTTTCGCGAGCTTGGCTTCAACACAAATCTCACACTTGCGAATTTCTTTCAAGTTGAGTTTAGGAATATATCTTAGATTAGACAAGTTTTGTAAGGACTTATAATTTACATGCCCTAATCTAGCATGCCATAAAATAAGAGACTCAAGTAAATAAACAGAAGATTTTTCTTTATTTATGAGCTTTGGGTACAGATACACGGACTTTTTTGTCCACTGCAACAACATTGGCCTTACATAGGCCATCAACAAGATAACCTTTACACATATACATCCCACCCTTAGTAAGTACAAATTTATCTGATTTGAAAATCATTCTAAAACCTTTCTACTAAGAATTGATCCAGAGATCAGGTTTTTGTGGATATCTGGAAAATGTAGTACGTCATTCAGAGTGAGCTCCTTTCAGATGTCCACTTTAGGATGACCTTTCCTTTTCTCTCAACCTTAGAGACGGCTGAGTTGCCCATGAATAGTTGCTCATCATGCTCTAGTTTTTGATAATCAAAGAATAATAATTTTTCAGAGCAGATGTACCGAGTAGCCCAGTGTCTACCCACTAATCCTTATTGTTGGTTGTCTGATTCACTTCTGATACCACAGCTGATAGGCTTGGCGATACATGGTCAGTCAGGTTTGCCAGTGGATGGTCCTTCTTATTCTTTTTTAGACGACTGCGACATTCATTTGCCTTATGTCTTTCTTTATTGAAGATGTAGTAAGTTCCCTTGAAGCGCTTGTTCTTACCTTCTTGGTCCTTGCCTCTATATCCCTGGGCAGTCTTCTTCCGCTTCAAGTCTTTGAAAGTAGACGCTTTTCCCTTTGAGTCTTCAATCACATTGGCCTTGGATTCATAGGAGTTATTGTTGCTCCTTTTTCAGACTTAAAGTTGTCCTCTTAAATATGAAGCCTCATAATGAGATTTTTCGACTTTAGCTCCTTGCGCTTGTGCTTCAGGTATTTCTTGAAATCTCTCCACGTAGGTGGAAGTTTCTCCACGATAGTAGCAACCTGAAAAGTTTTAGGTAGAATCATACCTTCAACCTCTATCTCGTCCAAGATAAGTTAGAATTCTTGCTCATGACTGATCATAGTCTTGCTATCCACCATCTTGTACTCCAGAAATCGTCCCACGATGAACTTCTTGGTACTGGCATCCTCACTCTTATACTTCTTATCAAGACTGGCCCATAACTTCTTTACTGTTGTGATAGGACTGTAGACATTATAAAGAGAGTCATCTAATCCATTTAAAATATAATTTCAGCAAAGGAAGTCACCTTGCGTCCATGCATCAACTGCAAGAACTGAGTCCCGATCAGTTCCGGGTTCCGGTGAATCCTCTTGCAGGAATTTGACCAAATATAGAATGGTCAAGTAGAATATCATCTCCTGTTGCCGTCTCTTGAATTCAGTGCCATCAAATTTTCCTGGCTTCTCCAGCTTCAGGTTAGAAAGTGGAGCAGATACCAATGTCTGAATTTGCATGTTTGGTGTCTTACTGATATTGTCTTGATTAGTCTCAGACATTTTCTGTAATTCAAACAGAATAGAAGTAAGTAACTTCAAGAATTAATAATTGTCTTAAGATTATTAGGTGCAGTAATCGATCTGACAACTATTTAATATCACTGATCTAATTAGCCAGGTCGGTGAATATCATGTGAGAGGTTTTCTGTTCAGTAGAACATTCCTTAATTACAGAACCACCTTTCAATTACTTTCCTTGGTTAAACACCAATTAGACTAGTATTACTCAGTCTCAATATACAATAATATTTATGAGCATAAATATTTCAGTATAACCCCTATATAAAGAATGTTAGTTCACTTATACAACAATTGGAGTGAGGTACGCATGTAGCGAATCTTTTTAAGACAATTACGTCCCCCGCTTCGGTGCTAACGGGTTACTAGACGCTGGTCTCCCAAGATATAACACTCCTTCACGGTATTTGAATAACACTATCAAATCACCGTACGATTGAACCGTAGTTAATCAGTACCTTCATAGGATTTCAATACAGCAGGACGGAGACAAATTTCATGAAAAATATTTGCCTTAACTTTGAAGGATTATTCACTGTAGAGAAAGGAGAGAGAGAGAAGAATTAATATCTTAGGAAGACAGAGATTCAGACAATAATTCTATGTAAGAATCTGTTGAATTTTCTAAGTCTTCTTTCAGAACAAATCTCTTCAGATTTTTCTTACAAAAATCGGAATTTTCAAACTGACTCTTTTCTCAGTTCTGAATTCTGTAAGGAGGAAAAAAAAGAAGAGATACTTTTGCTGTGTTTAGAATCACGGAAAGGAGTGTTATTTATAATGCTCCTGGGAGTCTGTTAGAGGGCATATTCGTCCAAAAACAGTTGCGACGGTTCTCGTTTGAACCGTTGCAACTGTTCCAGACAGGAACCGCTGCAACTGTTTCTTCCAACCGTTGCAGCGCGGGTTTGGGTAGCGGGTGGGTCAAGACCCGCTGTAGCATCGCACCCATGTGGCCCGATTCAAAAAGAACCAGACCAGGTGGATCCGCGTGCCCGGTTCAATTACCTTCGTTGGTTAAACACCATTTAGACTAGTATTAGTCAGTCTCAATATACAGTAATATTTATGAGCATAAATATTTTAATATAACCCCCGTATAAAGAATATTAGTTCACTTATACAGCAATTGGAGTGAGGTACGCATGTAGCGAATCTCCATTACGTGCCCCGCTTCGGTGCTAACGGGTTATTGGACGCTGATCTTCCAAAATACAACACTCCTTCACGGCATTTTGATAGCACTATCAAATCAATGTAAGGTCGAACTGTAGTTAATCAGTACCTTCACAGGATTTCAATGCAGCAGGACGAAGACAAATTTCAGGAAGAATATTTTCCTTAACTTTGGAGGATTATTCACTGTAGAGAAAGGAGGGAGAAAAGAATTAATGTCTTAGGAAGACAGAGATTCAGACAACAATTCTATTTAAGAATCTGTTGAATTTTCTAAGTCATCTTTCAGAACAAATCTCTTCAGATTTTTCTAACAAAAATCTGAATTTTCAGACTCTCTTTCTCAGTTCTGAATTCTGTAAGGAGGAAGAGGATAAGGATGCTTTCGTTGTGTTTAGAATCACGGAAAGGAGTGCTATTTATAGGAGTCTGTTGGAAGGCAGATTCGTTCAAAAACAGTTGCGACGGTTCGCAACTGTTCCAGACAGGAACCGCTACAGCGGTTTCTTTCAACCAATGCATCGTGGGTTTGGGTAGCGGAGCGGGTCAAGACCCGTTGTAACGTCGCACCCATGTGGCCCGGTTCAAAAAAAATCAGATTGGGTGGATCCGCGCGCCCACACCCAGGCCCACACCCGGACCCCGTGCCCCTTGCAGGCAGCGGCGCGCGCGGGCATGGTTTTCCCCAATCGCGCGTGAAAACTCCAAGTACCCAAAGGACACGAACTTTGTTCCCATTTTTCTCTTTTTATACACTTTAATTGTCCATCTCATATGAAATGTGAGACTAAATACTTTTAGTTACCTTCAGGCCCCTTTAGCTTTTGAATTAGGCAAACTTTATGCTTGAATATCACATTCATTCTAAGACGAAATTAAACATGTAAATATATCACGTTCATCCTTAATGGAAGGAGAACACACTCCAATTATTATCCGTTAATTTTATTAATGGATCTCGCCTTAATTCAGCTCAAAGATTCGCTAGTTAATTCTTCCTTTTCCCAACAGAAAATACGATTAAAAAAAGCCATTGAGGCCAGGCTCGGCGATATTAAGTTACGTAAATCCCAGCTTCTCGACGATCTTTATTCATGAAAACAAAATTAGAAGATTATTTAGCTCAAAAACTTAAGCTTTTGATTTGTAGAGTAAATAATGCATATCGAGAAAAGCAAAAAGAAGAAAAAAAATGTTAGAAGCTAAAATAAGACAACTCTTAAGTTTTGCAATGTTGTTGCAGGCCTCACTTCACCAGCAAGAGTTCATGGACATGGAGACATCTTTGTGCAACCTTATCTGGCCTGGCAATAAAAGAAAGCCCTCATTGCTTTTCATGCTTCTCTGTCTTGGCAACAAACGGGGAGAGATGGAGAGAGCTGGTGATGTTACAAGAAGTGGGTCCTAATTATAATAATGTTTTTGTTTTTGTTTTTGTTTTTGTTTTGTTCTTGAATCATTGGATTGCAAATTTTGGTCTACGTATGTCTATTTAAGTTGATGACAACCAATAAGACAAGGAGATATTATTTTAAAATATTTCCCCCTTTGACCTGGACCCAAAAGATCATTCAAAAACATTTTATTTTTCATTTATTTTTTTGTTTGTTAACAAATATTACATCACAGATTAAGTTGGCAGAAGACATTCACCCAGCCTGCACTTCCTCTGTATTGTTTATTGTTTCTAAACTTCAATGAGACAGACAATTGCCGACAATTTCTCTCAAGCTGGAAAATTTATAATTGAAAATTATTTGTTTCCTCATCAAAAATTATATAGTAAGTATTATATGATATCTATTATTTAGGCTTACTTAAGGGCATGTTTGGTTTTCAGAAATGGGGCTCAAAAAATTCAAGTGGGCCCATGTTACCGGATTTTTAAAAGAAATGAGTCAAGTGCGGTCTATAAATAATAGTTTTTCGAGCTTTTTCCCAGCCCCAGTGCACGGACACCAGCAGAAAGGTCACATAGAATTTTTGCGGGGCCACCGCAATCATTAATTTTTTTTTTTACAGACAATCAAATAGCACTTCATGAGAAACTAACGTGACCCCCCGTGTGGGACTCATGAACAATTAGCTTCCGGGCTCATTTTCGCAGAAACAAGCAGGCCCTCAGATGGAGATCCCTAAATGTGAAAGTGATTTAGACTAGGCTTTCGACCTGTCCAAAGCTCATAAGGTATTTTGGCAGCTGCTTTAGTTGGTAATCTGTTCAGGATATTTGTCTTTATTGCTTCTCCCCAAAGTGATTCTAATAAGGTAGAATGATTAATCATACTCCTCATTATATCCTTAAGAGTCATGTTTCGTCTTTCAGTCACACCATTCATGCTAGGTGAGCCTGGCATGGTACATTGTGGGACAATTTCACATTCCTCTAGGAAGTCAGCAAATGGTCCTGAATGTTGTTCTTCTAAATCGTCATATCTGTCGTAGTACTCACCACCACGGTCAAATCTGACATACTTAATTTTCTAGTTGAGTTGAGTTTCAACTTCAGTTTTAAAAACTTTTAACATGTCCAACGACTCTGATTTCTCAGGAATGAGATATAGATACACATAGCGTGAGTAATCATCTATGAATGATATAAACTATCGTTGACCATTCCAAGAAACCATAAAGAATGATCCATAGATATCCGTATGTATCAATTCTAAGACGCCTGAAGATCTATAGACACTTAATCTCTTATGTTTGGTCTGTTTTCCTTTGATACACTTAACACATACATTTAAGTCTGAAAAATTAAAGAAATTCAAAATACTTTCTGACACAAGTCGTTCTATTCTAGATATGGATATATGACCCAAACGTTAGTGCCATAATCTTACTGAATTTTCTTTATTTAGCTTACGTTTTGTACCACGTGAATTCACATGCAAGATTTCATTATATGATGCAATTATGTCAAGCAAATAAGGTCATAAATACTCAATAAACTAGTACCAACAATATTTGAATTTAATGAAAGACTAAACTTATTGTTTCCAAAAGAACAATGATAACCAAATTGTCTAATAATGAAATAGAATCAAATTCCGTCTAAATGATGATACAATGTAAGTGTCTTTCAAGTCCAAATAAAGTCCAGTTCCTAACAACAACCTAAAATGCCCTATTGCCTCAACTTCTACAGATTTTTCATCGCCCACAAAGATGTATCTTTCACCATCACTTGGCCTTCAGTAGCTCAGATAATCCTGTATAGAAACACTTATGTGAGTAATAGCAGGAGTCTAAGCACCAAGTATTTTTAGATACTGAAGCTAAATTAACCTCATAACAGATCAAAGTAAAGAAATACCTTTCTTAGCATGCCAAGTGTGATATTTTTTGTACATTCTTGAAAAACACTTAGAGGGGGGGTGAATAGGTGTGAATGCTAATCTAATGATCTTTTTAAACTTTAATTAAATGAGTGATGCAACGATCTCTCAAAACGCGACTAAGAGCCGAATACCCCTTGCGAGGTTCTGAACTCCTTCCTCCCAATTCCCCTAGATATGGGTTAGAGGTGCGCAATGCAACCGTGTTGTATGAGATATGATCGAACAAGTAAAGGATGAAATGCTATGATGAAATACACACAAGCAATATAGCAAGTAAAGTGATCAAGACAAGATTGCACAAGTAAAGGGTTAGTTCTCAAGTAAATAATTCAAGACAATATAAAGCAAGAGAAATTGAAAGTAAGAATGACGCAAAGGCAATCGCAAACAAGATGATTTGTTTCGAGGTTCGAGCACACTTGCTCTAGTCCCGCCTTCACCTCCGTGAAGGGTTTCCACTATCCACCGAGGATGCCTTTACAATTTGGTCTACCGAAGACGAGCACCGAGCTCCACCGAGTACAAAGGACCTCTACCGAAGAGGTTGCTCCACAAGAAAGATTTACAAGAACCAAGTGATCACAACAAGATCACTACACTTTTCTCAAACTCTTTTACAAACACTCTCACTTCAATTACAACTTCACTATAGAATGAGTATAGGATTTTTGGCTCTATGAAGTGTGGTGAGAAAAACTTCAGTTGTAGAGTGATATGAGCAATCAAACACAACTGAAAAACTAGCTCAAAAAGAATTGGAATGAAAGCTTTAAACTCTTTTCTTTTCTCTTTTGAAAACAATGTAAACTTGAGGATTTTTCTAACTAAAATGCAAGAGAGACTCTCCTCTATTTATAGGGTTAGAAAATAGGTTAAAAACAATTTCTTTTTGTCTTATTTTCTCTGAAAAAGCTCCCCAATAAATCTCCAAAAATCTGTTAAAGCTGAAAAAGAAACAGATTTTTCAGAACTGCCCAAAGAGGAAAGAGTCGTTGCCTTGTTGCAGGCTTGGCGGTCGACCGGTCCGGTCGACCGCCAGCCTGCTGGAAAGAGCCGTTGGCTCTCGGTCGACGGTCGGTCGACCGACCCAAAAGGAGGAAACACAGTTTCCTTCTTCCGGTCGACCGGTCCGGTCGACCGAAATATCCCGAGAGCAATCTGCTCTCCGTCGGTCGACCGGTCCGGTCGACCGACGGACATGCACAAACAGTGCATGTCCAGACACATCGCCGGTCGACCGATGTTGCCTGAAACTGAAAACTGGGCTGTTTTGAAGATGGAATTTTGTGAAAATATTTAATAATACCAATAGCTAAGTATTATGCAGAAATAGTTTATACACATGTTTTAAACAAGTTTTTCAGGATATAAAGCTTTGGCACATGTATATATAAACTAAGGCATAAAACTTAGAAATAGCCATTTTTCCATTTTCAAAACATAGGAAATATATGAAACAAATGTGTGTGCAAATCCTAGAGCCAAATTTCCTATATTCAAACTTTAACATTCTAAACTTACAAACTTCTAAAAGACTTCAAGGCAATGCTTCAAGATGGGCTATCTTCACTTGATCTTCAATTTTGCATCTTGAGCCCAATTGGAGTTGACTTGAGTCCAAAACCTTGTATTTGTGAGAGAAGACTTCTAGAATGAATAGAAATCTGAAACACACTTAAACAACAATTGTTATTAGTACAAATAACTAATATGTTTTGTAATCATCAAAATACACTAATCATGGGTGATTGTAACCTTGGGCCAACAATCTCCCCCTTTTTGATGATGACAAAACATATAGGTTATTTAAATAAACATGGAAGAGGAGTTTAGAAAACTCCCCCTCAAATAATGCTAAGTATAAAAATTTGACTATGGAAGCACAATACATAAAGCATTCAATGTACAAAAGTTTTGTCAAAAACTTAAATAAACAAACTTAACAAACTCAAACAAATATCAAACTATAATTCAATCATCAAAACATCAAATTCTTAAACTTATTCAAACTATCAAACTTATTACAACTTATTCTCCCCCTTTTTGTCATACATCAAAAAGGGTTAAAATACCAATAAAAAACAAATTTTATTTTTAAGAATCCATAATGCAAACATTCAACTCACCACAAATAAATGAAAATCTAGCATAATCTAGAGGTTTAGTAAAAATATCGGCAAGTTGAAAATCGGTAGAAACATATTCAATAACAATATCACCTTTCTCATAATGATCTCTAAGAAAGTGATACCTAATGTCAATGTGTTTGGTTTTACTATGTTGATTTGCATTCTTTGTCATGTGAATAGTACTAGTATTATCACAAAATATTTTAACATGATCAAAGTGTAAATCATAGTCAAGGAGAGTATGTTTCATCCAAGAACTTGTGCACAACAAGCTCCGACCGCAACATACTCCGCCTCGGCGGTTGATAGGGCTACCGAATTTTGCTTTTTGGAAGACCAAGATACAAGACAATTACCTAAGAATTGACATGTTCCACTTGTGCTCTTCCTATCTACCCTACAACCCGCATAGTCGGCATCCGAAAAACTCTTCATTTCAAATAATCCGGTTTTAGGATACCATAAACACATTTCAATAGTGCCCTTAAGGTATCTAATTATGCGTTTAACCGCAATTATGTGAGATTCTTTAGGACAAGATTGAAAACGTGCACAAAGACAAACGGAAAACATAATATCCGGCCTACTAGCCGTCAAATAAAGCAAGCTACCAATCATGCTACGGTATAATTTAATGTCTACACTTTTACCTTGTTCATCCTTGTCAAGCTTTGTAGTTGTTGCCATGGGAGTTTTGCTTACTTTTGATCCTTCAAGCCCAAACCTTTTGATTAGTTCCTTTGTGTACTTGGCTTGATTGATGAATATCCCATCCTTCCTTTGCTTGATTTGGAGTCCAAGGAAATAGTTGAGCTCCCCCATCATAGACATTTCAAATTCATCCTTCATGCATGACTCAAAAGCTTTGCAAAGAGATTCATTAGTAGAACCAAAAATAATATCATCTACATAAATTTGCACAATAAGAATGTCATTTTCTACATGTTTTGTAAACAAAGTTGTGTCAATTTTACCTTTCTTAAAACCATTTGAAATCAAAATTAAGAAAGTCTTTCATACCAAGCCCTAGGGGCTTGTTTTAAACCATAAAGAGCTTTATCTAATTTAAAAACAAAATCCGGATGTGTAGGATCAACAAACCCGGGGGGTTGTTCAACATACACCTCCTCTTCAATAAATCCATTTAGAAAAGCACTTTTAACATCCATTTGAAATAATTTGAAATCTTTATATGAGGCAAATGCTAGTGTCATCCGTATGGCTTCAAGCCGTGCTACGGGTGCAAAGGTTTCTTCAAAATCGATCCCTTCGATTTGAGTGTAACCTTGGGCAACTAACCTAGCCTTGTTTCTAACTACATGACCCGATTCATCCAACTTATTCTTAAAGATCCACTTAGTACCAATTGTTGGTCAATCGTGGGGCCTTGGAACAAGGTGCCAAACTTGGTTGCGCTCAAATTGATTGAGCTCCTCTTGCATGGCTAGCAACCAATATGAATCGGCCTCGGCTTCGAGCACATTTTTGGGTTCAATATGAGAAATGAATGCATAGTTACCACAATAGTCATGAAGTCTAGAGCGAGTAGTTACCCCTTTTGATACTTCACCTATGACGAGGTCCTTGGGATGATGTGGATTGTATCTCCAATCCTTTGGTAGTGGTTGAGTAGGCTCCACCTCATGTATTTGATTTTCATTTCCTTGTGCCTCTTCCACCTTAGCTTCGCTTCCTTCATCATCCTTTGGTTTGTCTCCCATAGTAGAAGCATCCTCCAAGGTCACTTTCTCCAAACCTTCATCCAATGCATCTATTTCTACAACATTCTTAACAAACTTGTTAGATTCCTCAAACTTAACATGAATAGACTCTTCAATAGTCAAAGATGATCTAATGAAAACTCTATAAGCCTTACTAGTGTTTGAGTAACCTACAAAAATAGCCTCATAAGATTTAGGATCAAATTTTCCTAAAAAATCTTTTGTATTTAAAACAAAGCATTTGCAACCAAAAACTTTAAAATAAGAAACATTAGGTTTTCTAGAAAAATACATTTCAAAAGAAGTTTTAGTAGTATTTTTACACAAGAAAACACGATTTGATATGTAGCATGATGTATTTACGGCCTCGGCCCACAAATAATGTGGTAGACCATATTCACTTAGCATTGTCCTAGCCATCTCTTGTAATGTTCTATTTTTCCGTTCAACTACTCCATTTTGTTGTGGAGTTCTAGGACAAGAAAGTTCATGCTTTATTCCATGTTCATCACAAAAAGTGGAAAAGGGTTGGTTAATGAATTCACCTCCTCTATCACTTCTTATTCTCAAATCGAAACATCTTTTTTCTTTTCAACTCTTTTCTTAAAAATTTGGAAATACGAAAATGCTTGACTTTTATGTTCAAGAAAGAAAACCCAAGTAAATCTTGAAAAATCATCAACCAAAACATAAGCAAATCTATTCCCACTTAAACTTTTGGTTTGTGTAGGGCCAAAAAGATCCATATGGATTAACTCCAAAGGACGTGATGTCATGATATCCTTAATTGACTTGAAAGAAGACTTAGTTTGTTTCCCAAATTGACATGCGTCACAAACTCGGTCCTTTTCAAAATTCAAGTAAGGAATACCTTTCACCATTTCCTTTGTGTTTAACCTAGAAATGTGATCAAAAGAAATATGCCCTAATCTCCTATGCCACAACCAAGAGTCATCATCGAGGGCTTTCAAACAAGTAATATTACAAGACATATTTAACATATCAATCATATAAACATTACTTTCACGAAAACCGGAAAATACACAAACATTAGAAGTTCTATCAATTACTTTACAAGCAACATTATTAAAAACAACATCAAAACCTTTATCACAAAGTTGACTAACACTCAAGAGATATGCTTGAGGCCATCAACTAAAACTACATTTTCAATTAAAGGAGAGGTGCCAAGTTTTACATTACCAATACCGATGATTTTACCCTTGGCGTCATCTCCGAAGGTGACGGTGCCACCTTCATGATATCTTGATAGGGTTGCAAAGTTGTTGATGTCCCAAGTCATGTGCCTTGAGCAATCGCTATCAAGATACCACAAACCTCTACGTCGTTGGGCTTTGGAAAGTACCTACATCATTTAAAAACAATTGTTGACTTTGGTACCCAAACTTTCTTGGGTCCTTGAAAGTTAGTGTTACGAACCAAACATTATGATGTGATGCACTTAGTCTATCATAACAAAAATTAGCTAAGTGTCCTTTCCGCCCACAATGTGAACATGAGTACACTTTTCTATACATGAAAGCATGATGTGTATGTGTAGTGTGAGCATGTTTTGGGGTTTTGCCATGTTGTTTAGGTTGTGTAGCATGAACATGAACATGAGCATGAGTATTTTTCTTGGGGCTTGTTTCTTAGGAAACATAGCCTCAATTTTCTTCTTGTTAAATTCACAATTTTTCAAAACAACACTTAATGAGTCTAATCTTTCCTTAAGCATAGAAACTTCATTAGAATCAATTAGTGGGGTCTTATCTTTGCAAGAAATCTTATATTTTTCAAAATTATTTTTAGTAGTGGCCAAGGTGGAAACCAAATCATCTTTTTCCTTTGTAAGAGTAAAAACTTGAAGACTTAAAGATTCATTTTCCTTTTTCATTTTTAAATACTTTTTCTTTAAGAAATCATAATTTTGTGATAACTCAACAAAAGCTTCTCCTAGTTCATCCATGGAGAGTTCATCATCAAAAGGAGTGGAAGGGGTTACCTTGCTTGTGCTTTCATTTGCCATGAAGCACATGTTGGCGGTGTCGATCTCTTCTTCGGATTCGGTCTCCGAATCCCAAGTTGCCTTCATAGCCTTCTTCTTGTGAGGCTTCTTTGAAGTGGAGGGCTTAGCTTTGTCCGGACACTCCGCAACAATGTGTCCCGGTCTTTGGCAATTGAAGCATATGATCTTTCTTTCTTCTTTGCCTCCTTGCCATCTCCTTCTACCTTGGAACTTCGCCTTGTTGTACATCCTCCGAACATTTTTGACTAGAAGTGAGAGCTCTTCGTCATCTTCTTCTTCATCATCTTCGTCGGAGTGTGATGATTGACACTTGAAGGCAATAGTCTTCTTCTTGATAGGAGTCATGTCCTCCCTTACTTTCCTTTCCATCTCATGGGTTTTGAGGTTCCCAATGAGACCTATAAGCTCCATCTCTTCATTGTCGTTGAGTTCCTTCAAGGTTGTTGCTTTAACTTCCCATGAAGGAGGAAGAGCCCGGATGATCTTCCTTACTCTTTGATCATTGTTGATGTCTTCACCTAAAGAAGAGAGTCCATTAGTAATCTTGGTAAATCTTGTAACCATATCATCTATGGTTTCATTATCTTGCATGCTAAATGTTTCATATTGGGACCGAAGAAGGTCAATCTTAGCCTTCTTTACTTGTGAGGTTCCCTCATGAGTGACTATCAAGTGTGACCAAATCTCATATGCGGATTTGCAATGTATAACCCTAGCTATGTCATCATCATTTAGGGCTTGAAGAAGTGCATAGTGAGCTTTGGCATTGGCATCGAATTCCTTAGTCTCAATTTCGGACCAAGTGGATTCGTCACCGGGGGGTACACTAAAGGACTTAGTCACGACTTTTGCAACTCGGCTACCTAGAGATTGCAAAAACATGGTCATCTTAACTTTTCATATAGGAAAGTTAAGTCCATCAAACTTAGGAGGGGTCTTAATTCCATCGGCCATTTTTACTTATATGAATATGAATGAAATGATTAGCAAATTAGGATCTTCTCTAAGGTGGTTAAACCAAATCCTAGAGTCCAAGCTCTGATACCAATTGAAAAACACCTAGAGGGGGGTGAATAGGTGTGAATGCTAATCTAATGATCTTTTTAAACTTTAATTAATGAGTGATGCAACGATCTCTCAAAACGCGACTAAGAGCCGAATACCCCTTGCGAGGTTCTGAACTCCTTCCTCCCAATTCCCCTAGATATGGGTTAGAGGTGCGCAATGCAACCGTGTTGTATGAGATATGATCGAACAAGTAAAGGATGAAATGCTATGATGAAATACACACAAGCAATATAGCAAGTAAAGTGATCAAGACAAGATTGCACAAGTAAAGGGTTAGTTCTCAAGTAAATAATTCAAGACAATATAAAGCAAGAGAAATTGAAAGCAAGAATGACGCAAAGGCAATCGCAAACAAGATGATTTGTTTCGAGGTTCGAGCACACTTGCTCTAGTCCCGCCTTCACCTCCGTGAAGGGTTTCCACTATCCACCGAGGATGCCTTTACAATTTGGTCTACCGAAGACCGAGCACCGAGCTCCACCGAGTACAAAGGACCTCTACCGAAGAGGTTGCTCCACAAAGAAAGATTTACAAGAACCAAGTGATCACAACAAGATCACTACACTTTTCTCAAACTCTTTTACAAACACTCTCACTTCAATTATAACTTTACTATAGAATGAGTATAGGATTTTTGGCTCTATGAAGTGTGGTGAGAAAAACTTCAGTTGTAGAGTGATATGAGCAATCAAACACAACTGAAAAACTAGCTCAAAAAGAATTGGAATGAAAGCTTTAAACTCTTTTCTTTTCTCTTTTGAAAACAATGTAAACTTGAGGATTTTTCTAACTAAATGCAAGAGAGACTTCTCCTCTATTTATAGGGTTAGAAAATAGGTTAAAAACAATTTCTTTTTGTCTTATTTTCTCTGAAAAAGCTCCCCAACAAATCTCCAAAAATCTGTTAAAGCTGAAAAAGAAACAGATTTTTCAGAATTGCCCAAAGAGGAAAGAGTCGTTGCCTTGTTGCAGGCTTGGCGGTCGACCGGTCTGGTCGACCGCCAGCCCTGCTGGAAAGAGCCGTTGGCTCTCGGTCGACCGACCCAAAAGGAGGAAACACAGTTTCCTTCTTCTGGTCGACCGGTCCGGTCGACCGAAATATCCCGAGAGCAATCTGCTCTCCGTCGGTCGACCGGTCCGGTCGACCGACGGACATGCACAAACAGTGCATGTCCAGACACATCGCCGGTCGACCGGGCATGTCGACCGATGTTGCCTGAAACTGAAAAACTGGGCTGTTTTGAAGATGGAATTTTTGTGAAAATATTTTAATAATACCAATAGCTAAGTATTATGCAGAAAATAGTTTATACACATGTTTTAAACAAGTTTTTCAGGATATAAAGCTTTGGTACATGTATATATAAACTAAGGCATAAAACTTAGAAATAGCCATTTTTCCATTTTCAAAACATAGGAAATATATGAAACAAATGTGTGTGCAAATCCTAGAGCCAAATTCCTATATTCAAACTTTAACATTCTAAACTTACAAACTTCTAAAAGACTTCAAGGCAATGCTTCAAGATGGGCTATCTTCACTTGATCTTCAATTTTGCATCTTGAGCCCAATTGGAGTTGACTTGAGTCCAAAACCTTGTATTTGTGAGAGAAGACTTCTAGAATGAATAGAAATCTGAAACACACTTAAACAACAATTGTTATTAGTACAAATAACTAATATGTTTTGTAATCATTAAAATACACTAATCATGGGTGATTGTAACCTTGGGCCAACAATTCTTTCTTTATGTGTCCAGGTTTCTTACAAAAAAAACAGTCTTCATTTTCCTTAGGTTTCTTTTGATTGGACCCTTAGTAGTTCATCCTTCTTTCTTTTCTTACCCTTATCCTTTGTGGTACCGACCGCATGAGCACTTTCAGATTTCTCATGCTTAGCCTTTCCTCTTCTTGCACACAATATGAAATGAGCTCATTCAGAGTCTATTTCTCATTCTGACAGTTATAACTGACGCTAAATTGACTGAAATGTACATGAAGTAAAATTAATACCAAATGCACGAGCAAGACCTTAGACAACTCAAGCTTTAGTGCCTTAATTTGGAAGCAATATAAGACATCTACATGATGTACTATCTTATGTTTCCCTTGCCCTTGTACTTCATAGAAATCAAGCTAGCTAAAAGCGTTCTTGTTTCTGCCTTATCGTCCTTTGCAAAATGATTCTCGATTTCGGTAAGGAAATCTTTAGTCAAAGTTATCTTATCAGATACTGCACCTCGAAAGGCTTCCGAAATGCTGCGTTTTATGATCATTAGACTCATGCGATAAGAGCGTTCCCACTTCTTAAAATTTTTTCTATCATCAGAAGAACTTTTAGCCGTAAGAGAAGCAAGTTGCTCTATCCTCAGTGTAAGATCTAGATCCATACAACCATGAATAATTAAGACATTCTCTTTCATTCCTTAAAGGTTGTCCCATTAAGCATAAGAATACAGTTTGTATTTGCAGATATAGCAGTAGAAGATACAATAGCTATACAGAGAATAAATTAAATAAGCATGCATGTTCACATCATAATCAAATAAATGACTTTAATTTAAACAATTATAAAATACATCTCAAGATACCTAGCATAATATTAATATCAAGTATTTGGACAGTAATATTAACTTATAAGTGATACTCTTGGTATAGCAATCAAATATTGACAATAAATCCTGTCAAATAATAAATTATCTTTTGATTAACTTATTATTCACAAGAAAATCTTATAATTGTCACATATTTACCATCCCAAGTGCGTATGCAATTCGGTCAAATATTATCTTTCCTTTGAGCCGATTAATACTCACATGAATTCACACACACAAACAAATATCTCAACATTCTCAAGAAGTTATCTACACAAGAGAGGTCACTTTAGCGACATCTTATTTCAATTAGTTTTTATTAAATATTAGACAATCTCAATAATTTATTAGATGTACCAAAATTCGTTTAAAATTTTGAAAAGTCCCAAAATTACCCAAAAAGGACCCAAAATTGCGTGACGCCCAGGCGCAGCGCCTAGACGCCAGAATATGTGCGGTGCCCTAGGGCACCGCACCCGCCGCCTGGGCGCGACCAGCCTAGGCATGGCCGCGCCTGGCCCAGAATAATTTTCTTTAAACTGAATTCAGATCTGAAAATTTTAAATCCATAAATCTGAATTTTTTTTTACCAAACCCAAAGTAATCATGCAATATGATCCATGAGATCTAATTTATATTTCAATCTTATAAAGGTATCAATAAAAAAAAAACCAAAATTTGAAATTTAATTCCCAAATCTAGAAATTCTAATGGAGTGGCTCTGATACCAATTGTTGGAACTTGAATTAAATAAAAGGATTCGATCTACAATAATCATTCTCAGAATAAATAAGATCAAGATCATAACTTTATCTTAACATAGATCAAAACCTTAAAATATAGATCTAGTCTTCGAGAAGATTCAAAGATATGAGAAAATTAAAATAATAAAGACGAAATCGTACCTTGATTCTGTTGGCCCAAGGTTACAATCAACCGGTTTTTGAGTTTTGATGATTACAAAACATATATAGTTATTTGTACTAATCATTTTTAGTGTTTAAATGTGTTTCAGGGTTCAAATGATTCATGGTGTGCTCTTCCCTAAAGGAAGATCGTTTGGACTCAAGTTGGTTCATTTCGGGTTCAAGATACAAGATTTTCAAGATCACATATGGAGGAGCCCACTTGAAGACTTTGTAGTCACCTAGAACCTATGTAAGACTTAGTTTGTTAAGGAATGAGGCTGTGTTAAATTGGGTCAAGCAAACACACACATTTTCCAAAATACGGTTTTTATTTTTGGCTTTTGATTTAAGTTCATGCTTTGATTTCTATACATGACTAAAATTTTTATGAATTTTATATCTTGTATATATCTTGTATACCTATCTTTTCAGCATGACACTTAGTCATATATCCTTACAAAATTAATTTGAAAATTTTTCAAAGTTCAAAATATTTCCTATAAAAAAATCTTTTTCAGGCATGTCGGTCGACCGGGCCGGTCGACCGGTCTATTCCAGGCCTAGCTCGGTCGACCGGCCAGGCCGGTCGACCGAGCCTTGAGACCAGGGCGTGTATGTTTTGTGCACGTCTGTCGGTCGACCGACTGGAACCACTTTGCTCTCTGTTTCTTGTCGGTCGACCGATCGGTCGACCGACAGTTCAAAACGAAAATTTGTTTTGGCTTCCGGTCGACCGACCGGTCGACCGACCGGTCGACCGAGTCCAACGGCTACTTTGCCAATTGGACTGCCGGTCGACCGACAGTCGCCAGCAGCCATAACGGTTAGTTTTCTGAGATTTTTGTATTGGGATTCGTTGGAGATTTTTGTTTCAGCTAATTCTGAAATCTTGGCAGCTATTTTCTGACCTAATAACCTAGTCCTAATAATATTTTGATCTCCTCTAATCCCTATAAATTGTGGGGATTGGTCTCTTGGAAAATACAAGAAATATACCTAGTTTTTAAGTTTTCAAAAGAAAGAAAAAGTTTCAAAAGCTCTCAAATTCTCTAGTGCATTCTTGGCTATTGTTTTTTCTGTTGTTTTTCTAGCAATTTTCATTCACAACTGAGTTTGTTTCTCACTACACTTCTTGAGCCAAAATATCCTCCTCATTCTATAAGGAAGTTGTAAAGAGAAGTTTGTGATCCCTTATTGATCACTTGGTTACTTGTTCTTCTTGTGTGAGATCCCTCTTCGGTAGAGGATTGTAATTGGTGGAGTTCGGTACTCCAGTCTTCGGTAGACTTTGTAATCGTTCCTTGGTGGATATAGTGGAAACCCATCACGGTGGTGTAGGCGGGGACGTAGAGCGGTGGCTCGAACCTCAAAACAAACCCTTTGTGTTTGGATTGATTTCTATTCTTTGCTATCCTTTATTGCTCTTCATTTCTAGCTTGTGATATTGCACTTTATTTCTACCTTGTGATATATCTTGTGTACACTTCATTATTGCATTCATTCCATTCCTTGCTAAATTGTCGATTAATATTCATACAACAAGATTGTAATACGCACCTCAAACTCTTATCTAGAGGAATCACGAGGAAGGAGTTCAGAGCCCTTTACCGGGTATTCGGCTTCTAGTCTTGTTTTGAGCGATCGTTGCATCATTTTTCATACTTGTTTAAAAAGGATCATTAGATTAGCTCTAACACCTATTCACCCCCCCCTCTAGGTGTTTTTCAATTGGTATCAGAGCTTTGGTCTCTAGGCTCTTGGCTTAACAACTTTAGAGAGATCCTTATTGCTAATCTTAATATTCATTCTTCATACTCATTCACTTAGTAAAAATGGCTGAAGGGATTAAGACCCCACCAAAGTTTGATAGCCTTAACTTTCCCATATGGAAGGTTAAGATGACCGTATTTTTGTAATCCCTAGGAAGCCGGGTTGCAAAGGTGGTGACCAAACCATTTAGTGTACCCACCGGTGATGAGGACACTTGGTCCGATATTGAGACAAAAGAATTTGATGCTAATGCTACGGTTCACTATGCTTTGCTTCAAGCACTTAATGATGATGATATCTCTAGAGTTATTCATTGCAAATCCGCACATGAGATTTGAACTCACTTGCTTGTCACTCATGAGGGGACTTCATAAGTTAAGAGGGCTAAAATAGACCTTCTTCGTTCCCTATATGAAAATTTTTCTATGTAAGAGAATGAAACCATAGATGATATGGTTATTAAATTTACAAAGATTACTAATGGACTTTCTTCTTTAGGTGATGCTATTGACAACGATCAAAAGGTGAGGAAGATCATTCGTGTTCTCCCTCCATCTTTGGAAGTCAAAGCCACTACCTTGAAGGAACTTAATGACAAGGAAGAGATGGAGCTAATAGGTCTCATTGGGAACCTCAAGACCCATGAGATGGAAAGAAAAGCAAGAGAAGAAATGGCTCCCTCCAAGAAGAAAACTATTGCCTTCAAGAGTCATTCCACATACTCCGACGAGACGATGAAGAAGAAGATGATGAAGAGCTTTCACTTCTTGTAAAGAATGTTCGGAGAATGTATAACAAGGCAAAGTTCCAAAATAGAAGGAGATGGCAAGGTAAAGAAGAGAAGAAAATTATTTGCTTCAATTGCCAAAAGCCGGGTCATATTGTTGCGGAATGCCCGGATAAAGTCAAGCACTCCACCTCCAAGAAGTCATACAAAAAGAAAGCATTAAAGGCCACTTGGGATTCCGAGAGTGAATCCGAGGAGGAAGTTGACACCGCCAACATGTGCTTCATGGCAAATGAAAGCACAAGTAAGGTAACTCCCAATACTCCTTTTGATTGTGAGCTTTCCATGGATGAACTAGGAGAAGCATTTGAAGAACTCTCACATAACTATGATTTTCTTAAAAAGAAATATTTGAAAATGAAAAAAGAAAATGAATCTCTAAATCTTAAAGTTTTCACTCTTATAAAAGAAAAGGATGAATTGCTTTCTACTCTTATTTCTACACAAAAGAATTTTGAGAACTATAAGATTTCTTGCAAAGGTAAGTTTCCACAAGTTAATGAAAATGAAATTTCCATGCTAAAAGAGAAAATTGATTCATTAGGAATAGTTTTGAAAAAATGTGAATTTGATAAGAATAGACTAGAGGCTATGTTTCCTAAGAAACAAGTCCCTAAGAAACATTCACATGCTATTCATGCTCATGCTCATAGATCACAACCTTTACATCATGCCAAACACCCTAAAAATGTCCACACTCCACACACACATCATGCATACATGTGTCGTAAAGTATTTTCATGTACATATTGTGGTCGTAAAGGTCATTTGGTTAGATTTTGTTATGATAGGCTTAATGTTTCACACAATAATGTTTGGGTTCGGAATACTAACTTTCAAGGACCCAAGAAAATTTGGGTACCAAAGTCAACGAATTTGTTAAATGATGTAGGTACTTTCCAAGGCCCAACGACGTAAAGGATTGTGGTATCTTCATAGTGGTTGCTCAAGGCACATGACTTGGGATATCAACAACTTTGCAACCCTATCAAGATACCATGAAGGTGGCACCGTCACCTTCTGAGATGATGCCAAGGGAAAAATCATCGGTATTGGTAATGTTAAACTTGGTACATCCCCTTTAATAGAAAATGTTGTTTTAGTTGATGGCCTCAAGCATAATATTTTTCAAAACATTATATTTTTCTATTAATTTTTCACAAACAATAGATAGTTCTTCATTTAAAGCATGGGCATCAACATAATCATTAGAAGAACTAACATCATCATTATCTAGTTGAGATTCCGATTGTACCTCAAGGGAGTCATTCCCTTGGACCATTAAGCATTGTGACTCAGATTCTCCACTAGACTCCTCCGGTTGGATAGGCAATTGAAGCTTGGAGGTGGTTGTGGTTGTCAACTTGTTCCATACTACAAAAGCAGAATCAAGGTTAGAAACAAGTATAAGATAATCTTTTGAAAGCGTGCTTCTAATAGCCTCAAGGGCTTATGCATTGGCCCCTATATGAATGCGGTTACCAAGATAGCATTTCTTGGTAGCGGCAAGAAAAACATGTAAGCCTAGGGTTTGTAAATAGATGGACATCCTAGTCTTCCAAATAATAATGTTGGAAGAATCAAACATAGGTAGGGTCATGAAGTCCATGGGTCCAAACTATATGTGTGCAAACAATAAAAGTGTGCAAATACAAATGATAGATTAGCAAACAAGGATCTCATTCCTAGGATGTTAAGCCTAAGTATCAGGAGCGTAGGCTCTGATACCAATTGAAATCACCTAGAAGGGGGGGTGAATAGGTGATAATGCTAATCTCGAAACTAAATGCGGAAGCTAAAAACTATTTTGCAACACACTTAATACAACCAACAAGTGTAGCCGAATTCCCTGTGAAGGGCTCTGGACTAACTCTTCTTGATTCCCCTAGATAAGGGTTGAGGTACTATATGAAGCTCTTGTGGTTAAGTATAAGTGAGGCACACACAAACAAGCCAAGCATATAAGAATGAGCAATATGAAATAATGTAAGGCAACACAAGCAAGCAATAAGATATGAATGAATGAATGATGCTTTGCACAAATAAAAGAGAGAGGGTTTAGAGACAATGGATCAAATGCAAACACAATGATATGTTCCGAGGTTTGAGCCCCTAGCTCTACGTCCCCGCCTTCACCGAGAAGGATTTCTAATCCACTAAAGGAGTACCGAACTCCTCTCTCAACCTTACAATGCCACCGAGGCAATACAACCACAATCCACCTCTACCGAAGAGGGATAAGGCCCGTAACCAACAAACAAACTCAATCACCTCTACCGAAGAGGGATACAAACCAAAACCACTCCGATCAACCTCTACCAAAGAGGGATACAACAAAACAAGGAGGGTTTACAACTTGGAGGCTTAATCAAGCTCAAACAATCTCTCTTTTCCACAAAACAAGATCCTAATAGAATATGATAGATGATAAGCTCAAGTGTGGAAAACTAGGTGTTTGGAAAACAAAAACTCAAAGAAATAATCTTGGGAAAACTCTTGAAGATAATGGAAATGAAGAACAAACACAAATCTCCCAAAATACTCTTTTCTTTGATTTTTCCAAAAACCTAAAACAAATAAGATTGGAAGATTAAAGCCCAAAAACACTTTTTAAAACTTGTTTAAAATAATAGAGAAAGTCTGAAAATTTTGTCTCTAAAAACTTGGCCAAAATCCCAAAGAAATGGGGTTTATATAGGCCCAATACAAAACTAACCGTTAGGCTGAATTCTCAGCCTGAGACGGCTGGCGGTCGACCGACCGGTCGACCGCCAACGGTCATAAATATGACCGTTGGAGGAACCCGATCGACCGCCCAAAACAGAGAGCAAAGCTCTCTGGCCGGTCGACCGAGCCCTGTGCCTGGCCAACGTGCACAAGTCTGTGCACGTCGGTCGACCGGCTCTGGAACACGGTCGACCGTCCCGGTCGACCGCCAGGGCCTGGCAGCCAAGGTTCTGGGTCAGAAATCTGAGTCAGAAAAACATGTTAAAATATTTCTAAAAATTCTTGTAAAACATGTAAAAATCCCCAAAAATAGTTTTATCATTTTGCATTGATATATAAACATGTGATAAAAATTTCAACTCAAATATCAAGCAATTTGAACTATTTTTGTGTCTTATCATTTTTACCAAAAACCAAAACTTGTATTTTATCAAACTTGGATTTTTCAATACATGAATAGAAAAGTCAAAATAAGTTTGTTTAAAAGTTAAGCATGCATGTATAGAATGAAACTACTATACATAAACCAATTAACTTGTTTTGATCAACTATTCATGAAAACAAATATTGGTTAAGCCAAAAACGAAAAACCAATATCTAAACATAAAACGTGTGTGTTGTGCACTTGAGCATATCAACTATCTAATCTTTACAAATGGATCTAAACACACTAAACTAAAACTAGGATACCTAAGTCTTCTTGACGATCTTAAATCTTCAAGCCGACTCGATCCCAAACGTGATCCACCGAGCATGGCTATGAATGATCTTGACGCTCGGGCTCGGGAATCGCCAAGTGAAGGCTTCTGAACTCCTCTTTTTAAAGCAATCACCAACTAATATCTTGTTACATGATCTGAAACTAAAATCACAAGATTATTAGTAAACATAACTACATGAGTTAATCATCATCAAAACTAGAGAGGAAGGCCTCCGGCCAACAGTTTTCTTATGCAAAAATACTTCAAAAACATCTTTTGAGATCTATTTTTTTAGAAAGCCAAATGTTTCATACTTCAAGGTTTTTGGATGTAAATGCTTTGTTTTGAATACAAAAGACAATTTAGAAAAATTTGATGCAAAGTCTTATGAAGCAATTTTTGTTAGATATTCTAATACTAGTAAAGCTTATAGAGTTTTCAATAAGTCAACTTTACTATTGAAGAATCTATTCATGTAAAGTTTGAGGAATCTAATGTGTTTGTTAAGAATATTGTAGAAATAGATTCCCTAAATGAAGACATGGAGAGAGCTACTTTGAAGGACTCACCTACTATTGAAGACATGCCAAAGGATGATGGAGGAAATGAAGTTCAAGAAAATAAGGCTCAAGGAATGAAATTCAAGAAGTTGAAGTGGAGCCTACTCAACCTCTTCCAAAAGATTGGAGATACAATCCACATCATCCCAAGGATCTTATTATAGGTGAAGTATCTAAAGGGGTAACTATTCGTTCTAAACTTCATGACTTTTGTGGACACTATACTTTTATTTCTCACTTTGAACCCAAGAACATCCTCGAAGCCGAGGCCGACTCATATTGGTTGCTAGCCATGCAAGAGGAGCTCAATCAATTCGAGCGCAACCAAGTTTGGCATCTTATTCCTAGGCCCCACGATAGACCAACAATTGGTACTAAGTGGATCATTAAGAACAAGTTGGATGAGTCGGGAAATGTTATTAGGAATAAAGCTAGGTTAGTTGCCCAAGGTTACACTCAAGTCAAAGGTATCGATTTTGAAGAAATCTTTGCATCCGTAGCACGGCTTGAAGCCATACCGATGACACTTGCATTTGCTTCTTATAAAGATTTTAAGCTTTTTCAAATGGATGTTAAAAGTGCTTTCTTAAATGAATTTATTGAAGAGGAGGTGTATGTTGAACAACCCCCCGGATTTGTTGATCCTACACATCCGGATTTTGTTTTCAAACTTGACAAAGCTCTTTATGGTTTAAAACAAGCCCCTAGGGCTTGGTATGAAAGACTTTCCTCATTTCTAATTTCAAATGGTTTTAAGAAAGGAAAAATAGATACTACTTTGTTTACAAAACATGTTGAAAATGATATACTTATAGTTCAAATTTATGTGGATGATATCATATTTGGTTCTACTAATGAAAATCTTTGCCAAGTTTTTGAATCATGCATGAAGGAAGAATTCGAGATGTCTATGATGGGTGAGCTTAATTACTTCCTTGGACTCCAAATCAAGTAAAGGAAAGATGGGATCTTCATCAATCAAGCCAAGTACACAAAGGAACTTATCAAAAGATTCGGGCTTGAAGGAGTTAAAACAAGAAAAACTCTCATGGCAACTACCACAAAGCTTGACAAGGATGAACAAGGTACAAGTGTAGATATTAAGCTTTATTGTAGCATGATTGGTAGCTTGTTGTATTTGACGGCTAGTAGGCCGGACATTATGTTTTGTGTATGTCTTTGTGCTCGATTTCAATCGTGTCCTAAAGAGTCCCATTTGGTTGCGGTAAAACGCATTATTAGATACCTTAAGGGCACAATTGAAATGGGTTTGTGGTATCCGAAGACCGGACAATTTTCAATGACGAGTTTTTCGGATGCCGACTATGCGGGTTGTAGAGTGGATAGGAAGAGTACAAGTGGAACATGTCAATTTCTTGGTACTTGTCTTGTTTCTTGGTCTTCCAAAAAGCAAAATTTGGTAGCCCTCTCAACCGTCGAGGCGGAGCATGTTGCAGCCGGAGCTTGTTGTGTACAAGTTCTTTGGATGAAACATACTCTCCTTGACTATGATTTGCATTTTGACCATATTAAAATATTTTGTGATAATACTAGTACTATTCATATGACTAAAAATGCAAATCAACATAGTAAAACTAAGCACATTGACATTCGGTATCACTTTCTTCGAGATCATTATGAAAAAGGTGATATTGAAATTGAATATGTTTCTACCGATTTTCAACTTGCCGATATTTTTACAAAACCACTAGACTATGCTAGATTTTCCTTTATTTGTGGTGAATTAAATGTTTGTGTTATGGATTCATGAAGAATATTTTTTTTAACTATGTTTACCCTTTTTGATGTATGACAAAAAGGGGAGAAAAAGTTAGTTATTTTTGAGTTTGGAGTTATGCATTTTGAGTTTTAATAACTTTGGAGTTATGCTTTTTGAGTTTTGACTTTTGAGTAATAACAAGTTAGTTTAGACTTTTGAGTTTTGACTTTTGAGTTTTGACTTTTAAGTAATAACAAGTTAGTTTAGACTTTTGAGTTTTGACTTTTGAGTAATAATAAGTTAGTTTTTGAGTTTTGGTTTTTGAGTTAAGAATTTTGAGCAATGTGTTTTGTATTCCTATATCTCTTCTTTTATGCCAAATTCTTTGTTTCTATTTATGATGTATATAGCCATTCATTTATTCATATAGCCATTCTTTTATACATAGCATGATTTGAGGGGGAGCTTCCAAGCTCTTTCTCCCATATTTTTTTAAAATAACTAGTATGTTTTGTCATCATCAAAAAGGGGGAGATTGTTGGCCCAAGGTTACAATCAACCAGTTTTTGAGTTTTGATGATTACAAAACATATATAGTTATTTGTACTAATCATTTTTAGTGTTTAAGTGTGTTTCAGGGATCAAATGATTCATGGTGTGCTCTTCCCTAAAGGAAGATCGTTTTGACTCAAGTTGGTGCATTTCGGGTTCAAGATACAAGATTTTCAAGATCACATATGGAGGAGCCCACTTGAAGACTTTGTAGTCACCTAGAACCTATGTAAGACTTAGTTTGTTAAGGAATGAAGCTGTGTTAAATTGGGTCAAGCAAACACACACATTTTCCAAAATACGGTTTTTATTTTTGGCTTTTGATTTAAGTTCATGCTTTGATTTCTATACATGACTAAAATTTTATGAATTTTATATCTTGTATATATCATGTATACCAACCTTTTCAGCATGACACTTAGTCATATATCCTTACAAAATTAATTTGAAAATTTTTCAAAGTTCAAAATATTTCCTATAAAAAATCTGTTTCAGGCCTGTCGGTCGACCGGTCTATTCCAGGCCTGGCCGGTCGACCGGGCTGGTCGACCGAGCCTTGAGACCAGGGAGTGTATGTTTTGTGCACGTCTGTCGGTCGACCGACCGGTCGACCGACTTGAATCACTTTGCTCTCTGTTTCTTGTCGGTCGACCGACAGTTCAAAACGAAAATTTCTTTTGGCTTCCGGTCAACCGACCGGTCGACCGAGTCCAACGGCTACTTTGCCAATTGGACTGCCGGTCGACCGGGTCGGTCGACCGATAGTCGCTAGCAACCATAACGGCTAGTTTTCTGAGATTTTTGTATTGGGATTCATTGGAGATTTTTGTTTCAGCTAATTCTAAAATCTTGGCAGCTATTTTTTGACCTAATAACCTAGTCCTAATAATATTTTGATCTCCTCTAATCCCTAGAAATAGTGGGGATTGATCTCTTGCAAAATACAAGAAATATACCTAGTTTTCAAGTTTTCAAAAGAAAGAAAAAGTTTCAAAAGCTCTCAAATTCTCTAGTGCATTCTTAGCTATTGTTTTTCAGTTGTTTTTCTAGCAATTTTCATTCACAACTGAGTTTGTTTCTCACTACACTTCTTGAGCCAAAATATCCTCCTCATTCTATAAGGAAGTTGTAAAGAGAAGGTTGTGATCCCTTGTTGATCACTTGGTTACTTGTTCTTCTTGTGTAAGATCCCTCTTCGGTAGAGGATTGTAATTGGTGGAGTTCGGTACTCCGGTCTTCGGTAGACCTTGTAATCGTTCCTCAGTGGATATAGTGGAAACTCATCACGGTGGTGAAGGCGGGGACGTAGAGCGGTGGCTCGAACCTCAAAACAAACCCTTTGTGTTTGCGATTGATTTCTATTCTTTGCTATCCTTTATTGCTCTTCATTTCTTGCTTGTGATATTGCACTTTATTTCTAACTTGTGATATATCTTGTGTACACTTCATTATTGCATTCATTCCATTCCTTGCTAAATTGTCGATCAATACTCATACAACAAGATTGCAATACGCACCTCAAACTCTTATCTAGAGGAATCACGAGGAAGGAGTTCAGAGCCCTTTACCGGGTAGTCTTGTTTTGGGCGATCGTTGCATCATTTTTCATACTTGTTTAAAAAGGATCATTAGATTAGCTCTAACACCTATTCACCCCCCTCTAGGTGTTTTTCAGATTCATGATTTAATTCTTTGAATTATTAGGATGGAGAAGGCCTTTCAAAAGATCCGTATTCCTCTAGGTTTTCTCTCTGTCGAAGAGATCTCAAAGATAAGAATAAGATATGTTCTTTTGGGGACCATGATCCCTTAAATAATAACTGATTCTATCATTTTTTCCTTTTTCAATTTGGCCCTTCATCAAATTAGAAATTACAGAATTATCTCTACACATTAAATCCATGACAATTTAATACCTTTATGTCCAATTATTAACTTTATTAGATTACAATTAATTTGGACTATACTTTAAAATAGACATACACATTAAATTCACATATGTGACCCTACACATGTTGAATTATTTCCAACAGTAGGCGCATTGCCGAGCCACGTTAAAAATCCTTGGTGTTCCTATTTTTGCTTCATATCTTGCATACCTTTTTGTTGAGTTAGTATGATTTTTCTCATTTTGTGGTTCTCGATTCTAACAAAAGATCATTGTCTACTTTTTAACTATTTATGTAGAATATATCCAACCTATCAACTTTAGGACCAATGACACGTGGATAGTGTTGGAATCCTGCTTAACAAGAATCAATCTGACAACTAATCAAGATCACTGAGATATCAACAATCTAATTGGCCAGGTCGGCAAATATCAGGTGGGAGGTTTTCCGTTCAATAGAACGTTCCTTAATTTAAGAACCACCTTTCAATTTCCTTTCTTGGTTTAAGCACCAATTAGACTGAATCCAAGTCAGTCTCGATATACTGTAAAGTATATCCCCTGTATAAAGGACTTAATCCACTTATACAGTATCACTTAGACTGAATCTAAGTCAATCTCGATATACTGTAAAGTATATCCCCTGTATAAAGGACTTAATCCACTTATACAGTATTTGAAGTGAGGTACGCTTAGAGCGAATCTCCTTAAGACAATTACGTCCCCCGCACCGGTGCTAACGGGATAATGGACGCTGGTCTCCCAAGATACAATACTTCTTCACGGTATTTGGATAGCACTACCAAATCACCGTACGGTCGAACCGTAGTCAACCAGTACCTACACAGGATTAGCAAAGCAGCGGTATAATGACAAATTTCAAATGAATATTTGTCTTACTCTTTTGGAGGAACACCCACTATTAAGGATGTAGGAAGGTTGAAGAATTTGGCAGAATCTCCTTTAGGAAGTCGCTTCGGATTCCCACTTTACGCTGGAAATCGCGGATTCCCACTTCAGGCTGGAAGCGCAGTTCAGAACGTTGGAAGAACAGTTCAGAACTTTAAATAGAGAGAGATAGAGAGTTAATTCTCTGTTGGTGTGTTTTTAATTGAGAACCAGGAAGGCTTTATATAGTTTTCCAGGAGTAGGCCAACAGGTTTGAACCCAAACCAAAAGCTGCAACCTTTGGTCCAGCCGTGTCTGTTGGCAGTCCAACAGTCGCAACCGTTGACGCGGAGCGGACTGTTTTGCAACCTTTGGTTGTTGAACATGTGCGTAACCTTTGGCAGTCCAACAGGTGCGCAACTGTTGGCAATCCAACAGGTTTGCAACAGGAGCGGGACCTTGGAACTTGATTCAAAAAGAACCAGGCCAGGTAGGGAACTCAGACTCAGATCTGAACCCGAGTCCAGTAGACCCAGACCCAGACCCAGACCCAGACCCGGACCCGAGCCCGAGCCCGACCCGGCCCGGCACCGGCACCGGCCGGCCGCCGCCGCCGCCAGCGGCGGCGCGCGTGCGCGCACGTATGTACGTGCATAGTTCCCTCCTTTTCGCGCGCGAAAACTCCAAGTACCCAAAGGGCACACCCTTTGTTCTCAATTTTCTCTATTTATACTACACAAGCTTCCATCCCACGGCCAATGTGAGACTAAATGCTTGTAGCAACCTTTAGTCCCATTTGGCTTTGAATTAGGCAATCTTTGGACTTGAATATCTCATTCATTCGAAGTCGGAATTGAACATGTGACTATACCACGTTCATCACAAATGGAAGGAGAATACACTTCAACCATCATCCGGTTGATTTGATCAACGGATCTCGCCATAATTCAACTTGAAGATTCCCTTTATATTCTTCAATTCCAACAATCCCCCACAATGAATGGAGATTCAAGGAAATGACACACAAAGAGACTGACTCTATTGTGTAAGGTACTTTAGAAAAGAAACTGCATAAGGATAGGTGAACTAGGTCTTGAACCTTCCATAGCGAAAGCTTTATCGGACTTACTGGTTAATCAGTGAACTAGGTCTTGAACTGTTAGCCGTTAGTGTAAGTCAAGTCAACAAGCTTCACACAGTGACTTTCCAAATCAACTTTGGTTCTCTGTTGTGTCCGTTTTGGCCCTGGACATTCTTGGTTTCAGAGAGTATCTTTAGGGAATAACAGCCTCCATAGAGATTCCCAAAGAGCCGACCCAACTCTATACTCACATAGGTGATGGACCTATTAAGAGTAGTCTACTCTACTCCACTTGTTTAGTAACAAGATATAGGCATCATTAAAAGCGTTAAGCTTATCCTTAATCCACTTGTAGAAAAGCACTTATGTGCACCTTAGGAATGGATTGGAGTCAAGCTCCCAAGTGCTTACTTGCTGAGTCAATCATAACTAGTTTTTCCTCTTGAACTTAGTCCGTGGGATCTCCAGTCGCTAAGTGAGGTTTCCATTAAGCTGACTCGGTAAGGTTAGGCTTTTAGACCCATTCCCCTCGATGCGCAGTTTATACGCTCTCCACTTAAACCTTTAGTAAGCGGATCCGCTAAATTATCCTTTGACGATACAAAGTCAATAGAGATAATTCCATTTGAGAGCAACTGCTTCACGGTATTATGTCTACGACGAATATGTCTAGACTTACCGTTGTATATCACATTTTGTGCCCTAGATATACCTACTTGATTGTCGCAGTGTATACATATAGCGGGCACTGGCTTTTGCCATAACGGTATATCTTCTAAGAATTGTCGAAGCCATTCTGCTTCTTCTCCAGCCTTATTTAAGGCTATGAATTCCGATTTCATAGTGGAACGGGCAATACATGTTTGCTTAGAAGATTTCCAAGATACCGCTGCTCCTGCTAGAGTAAATACGTATCCGCTAGTTGATTTTGATTCCTCAGAATCTGCAATCCAATTAGCATCACTGTATCCTTCCAGTACAGGAGGATACTGTCCATATCTCAAGGCATATTCCTTGGTATGTGATACGTAACCCAATACTCGTAGTAGAGCGGTCCAGTGTAGATCACTAGGATTGCTAGTGTATCTACTTAACTTGCTTACAGCGTAAGCAATATCGGGTCTAGTGCAATTCATTAAATACATTAGACTTCCGATAATCTGAAAATACTCCAACTGGCGTATTCCAGTTCCTGTATTCTTATGAAGGTGGACGTGTGGGAGAAAAGGATTTGTATTCTCTTTTATCCCATGATCCTTGAATCTTTCTATCATCTTTTCCACGTAGTGAGATTGAGATAGACTGATTCCATCTGGTGTTCTAGTAATTTTAATTCCTAAAATTACATCAGCAACCCCCAGATCCTTCATATCAAAACTATTGGATAACATTCTTTTAGTGGACTTAATAATCTCAATATTAGTCCCAAGTATCAACATGTCGTCTACATAAAGACAAACAATGATACATGCATCTCCAACTGTTTTAGTGTAAACACACTTATCGCATTCATTGATAGTGAATCCATCTTTGATCATGACACTATCAAATTTCTCATGCCATTGTTTTGGAGCCTGCTTTAAACCATATAAAGATTTTACCAATTTACACACCTTGTGTTCTTGGTTCTTGACTATAAATCCTTCAGGTTGCTCCATATAAATCTCTTCATTTAATTCACCATTTAAGAATGCAGTCTTGACATCCATTTGATGGATATCTAAGTTGTGCAATACTGCAATCGCAATCAACATCCGAATGGATGTTATTCTTGTTACTGGTGAATAAGTATCGAAGTAGTCAAGTCCTTCTTTTTGCCGATAACCCTTGGCTACTAATCTAGCCTTGTACTTATCGATAGATCCATCGGGTTTTAATTTTCGTTTGAAAATCCACTTACACCCAATTGGTTTACTTTCAGGAGGCAAGTTTACCAATTCCCAAGTATGATTACTTAGTATGGATTCTATTTCGCTATTTATAGCTTCTTTCCACATTTGTGCTTCTGGGGTTGACATAACCTCTTTAAATGTTTGAGGCTCGCTCTCAATAGCATATGCTATGAAATCTGGACCAAAAGATTTTGAGATTCTAGATCTCTGACTTCTTCTTGGTTCAGTTTCCGCATTAACAATTGGTTCCTCGGGGCTTTCGTCCCTGAACGCCATCTCGTGTGTTCTTTTCCCAGAAGTCTTATCTGCTTCCCGTTTGTACAGAAAGATGTCTTCAAAGAACACAGCATCTCGAGATTCGATAATCATGTTTACATGAATATCTGGTATTTCTGATTTATGAACCAGAAATCTATAGGCACTACTATTCAAGGCATAGCCTATGAATATGCAGTCCATAGTTTTTGCTCCCAACTTAGTCTTTTTAGGTAATGGTGCTAGCACCTTTGCAAGGCACCCCCACATTTTGAGGTAATGGTAGGAAGGTGTCCTTCCATGCCATAACTCGAATGGTATAAGACCAAGTTTCTTGTGGGGTACTCTATTTAGAATATGATTTGCAGTTAATAGAGCTTCCCCCCACAAGTTCTGCGGAGCTCCAGAACTTACGAGCATGGAATTAACCATCTCCTTCAAAGTTCTGTTCTTCCGTTCAGCAATTTCATTCTGCTGAGGAGTGTATGGTGCTGTAGTTTGATGTATTATATCAAAACTAGCACATAACTCACTAAAATCATTTGATTCATATTCTCCGCCTCTATCAGATTTTAGAATCTTGATTTTCTTGTTGAGTTGATTCTCAACTTCGGCTTTATATGTTGTAAACATATTTATTGCCTCATCTTTACTGTTTAAAAGATACACATAACAGTATCTTGTACAGTCATCAATAAAAGTAATGAAATACTTTTTACCGCCTCTAGTTGGCATAAACTTCAAGTCACATAGATCGCTATGAATTAACCCTAAAGGTTCTGTATTTCGATCTATTGAGTGAAATGAATTTTTAGCCAACTTGGCCTCAACACAAACCTCACACTTGCGAATTTCTTCCAAGTTGAGTTTAGGAATGTATCCCAGATTAGACAAGTTCTTCAAAGACTTGTAATTTACATGCCCTAATCTAGCATGCCATAAATTAGGAGACTCAAGCAAATAAACAGAAGAATTTCCTTTATTTATTAGCTTTGGGTACAAATACACGGACTTTTTATCAACCACTGCAACATTGGCTTTAAAAAGTCCATCAGCAAGATAGCCCTTACCCACATACATCTCTCCCTTAGTAAGTACAAATTTGTCGGATTCAAATACCATTCTAAATCCCTTCTTACTAAGTATTGATCCGGAGATCAAATTCTTGCGGATGTCTGGAAAATGAAGCACATCGTTAAGAGTAAGCTCTTTCCCCGATGTCCACTTCAGGATGACCTTGCCTTTTCCTTCAACCTTTGAGACGGCTGAATTCCCCATGAATAGTTGCTCATCTTGCTCTAGCCTTTGATATTCTGAGAATAACAATTTCTCCGAGCAGATGTGCCGAGTAGCTCCCGTGTCTACCCACCAATCTTTGTTATTGGTTGTCAGATTCACTTCTGACACCACAGCTGAAAGACTTGGTGATTCATGGTTGGTCATGTTTGCCTGTGGGTGGCTCTTCTTGTTCCCCTTAAGACGGCTGCGACATTAGCTTTATGTCCTTCTTTGTTGCAGACATAACAGGTTCCTTTGAAGCGCATGCTTTTGCCGTCTTGGGCCTTACCTTTGTACCCCTGGGATGTCTTCTTCCGCTTCAAACCTTTGGAAGTAGACGCTTTCCCCTTTGAGTCCTCGATCACATTAGCTTTGCTTCGTAGGAGTTCTTGCTGGTCCTTTTCTCGGACTTGCGGTTGTCCTCCTCGATACGAAGCCTCACAATGAGATCCTCCAACTTTAGCTCCTTTCGCTTGTGCTTCAGGTAATTCTTGAAGTCTCTCCACGCAGGTGGGAGCTTCTCCACGATTGTTGCAACCTGAAAAGTTTCAGGAAGAATCATACCTTCGGCCTCTATTTCGTGCAAGATAAGTTGGAACTCTTGCACCTGACTGATGACAGTCTTGGTATCCACCATTTGTAATCCAGAAATCGTCCTACGACGAACTTCTTGGTACCAGCATCCTCAGTCTTGTATTTCTTGTCAAGACTGGCCCATAACTTCTTTGCCGTAGTGATTGGACTGTAGACATTATAAAGAGAGTCATCCAGTCCATTAAGAACATATTTCGGCAAAGGAAGTCACATTGAGTCCATGCATCAGTTGCAGGCTCTGGTGGATCTTCTTCCAAGAATCTGGCCAGATGAAGAGTGGTCAAGTAGAAGTACATCTTCTGTTGCCACCTCTTGAATTCTGTGCCATCAAACTTTTCTGGCTTCTCCGGCTTCGGGTTAGGAAGTGGAGGAGGCATTAAACTTTGGAGCGGCATGTTTGTTGCCTTGCTTGAGCTATCTTGATTTGTCTCAGACATCTTTTTCAAGTTCAAGCAGAACTGAAGTTAGTAACTTCAATATTAATTGTCTTAAGAATGTTGGAATCCTGCTTAACAAGAATCAATCTGACAACTAATCAAGATCACTGAGATATCAACAATCTAATTGGCCAGGTCGGCAAATATCAGGTGGGAGGTTTTCCGTTCAATAGAACGTTCCTTAATTTAAGAACCACCTTTCAATTTCCTTCCTTGGTTTAAGCACCAATTAGACTGAATCCAAGTCAGTCTCGATATACTGTAAAGTATATCCCCTGTATAAAGGACTTAATCCACTTATACAGTATCACTTAGACTGAATCTAAGTCAATCTCGATATACTGTAAAGTATATCCCCTGTATAAAGGACTTAATCCACTTATACAGTATTTGAAGTGAGGTACGCTTAGAGCGAATCTCCTTAAGACAATTACGTCCCCCGCACCGGTGCTAACGGGATAATGGACGCTGGTCTCCCAAGATACAATACTTCTTCACGGTATTTGGATAGCACTACCAAATCACCGTACGGTCGAACCGTAGTCAACCAGTACCTACACAGGATTAGCAAAGCAGTGGTATAATGACAAATTTCAAATGAATATTTGTCTTACTCTTTTGGAGGAACACCCACTGTTAAGGATGTAGGAAGGTTGAAGAATTTGGTAGAATCTCCTTTAGGAAGTCGCTTCGGATTCCCACTTTACGCTGGAAATCGCGGATTCCCACTTCAGGCTGGAAGCGCAGTTCAGAACGTTGGAAGAACAGTTCAGAACTTTAAATAGAGAGAGAGATAGAGAGTTAATTCTCTGTTGGTGTGTTTTTAATTGAGAACCAGGAGGGCTTTATATAGTTTTCCAGGAGTAGGCCAACAGGTTTGAACCCAAACCAAAAGCTGCAACCTTTGGTCCAGCCGTGTCTGTTGGCAGTCCAACAGTCGCAACCGTTGACACGGAGCGGACTGTTTTGCAACCTTTGGTTGTTGAACATGTGCGTAACCTTTGGCAGTCCAATAGTGCGCAACTGTTGGCAATCCAACAGGTTTGCAACAGGAGCGGGACCTTGATTCAAAAAGAACCAGGCCAGGTAGGGAACTCAGACTCAGATCTGAACCCGAGTCCAGTAGACCCAGACCCAGACCCGAGCCCGACCCGGCACCGGCACCGGCCGGCCGCCGGCGCGTGCGCGCACGTATGTACGTGCATAGTTCCCTCCTTTTCGCGCGCGAAAACTCCAAGTACCCAAAGGGCACACCCTTTGTTCTCAATTTTCTCTATTTATACTACACAAGCTTCCATCCCACGGCCAATGTGGGGCTAAATGCTTGTAGCAACCTTTAGTCCCATTTGGCTTTGAATTAGGCAATCTTTGGACTTGAATATCTCATTCATTCGAAGTCGGAATTGAACATGTGACTATACCACGTTCATCACAAATGGAAGGAGAATACACTCCAACCATCATCCGGTTGATTTGATCAACGGATCTCGCCATAATTCAACTTGAAGATTCCCTTTATATTCTTCAATTCCAACAGATAGTTTATAAATGAAACTAAAAGTAGCTATCATGATGTAAATGTATAAAAATTAGATAGCATAAAGATAACAATAGATGATTAAATAATGATTGTTTGGACGATCTACTTTCCCATAAAAAATACTGCCTCTTAAAACAAAAATAGATATTTTTCAAAAAACTATGGACAATTACAATAAAAATATTTGCTTTATGATAACAAAAAGTGACCTCATGCAATATGTATAGTTAATAGTTGTAAACTTAATTCTTAGGCCTGGCTCACTAGTAAGTATGCAGAAGTGGGCTGTAGAAATCCCATATTCAAGTCCTAGTTACAACCTTTGTCCAAAAGAAAAAAAGAATTATTTAGTATTTTTATAGGTTTGAAAGTTAAATGATTAAGATTTTAAAGAGTGTAAATATTTATTATTTGATTTAAATATTAAACGCCACCATGTGTGTAGACAAGATAATCATGAAATATTAAATATATATCAAGATAGAAACTTTAAAAATAATGACTTCAGAAGATTTTTCACACATTCTCATCTTTCCAAACGCACACATAAAAAGTATCATTAACTAGCTTGTCTCAAAATGAACATAAAATTCACGTATTTTTCTAATTTTGCTAGATATTGAAGCACACCCTTAGTGATGATCTTGGGCTGTTTTTATTTGTAAATAACCCTGGTTTTTTCAAAAAAGTTTTCTTTTTTTATTTCTTTTTCTTTTCTGCATGAGCAGGGCGGTAATAATGATGATATATAATCTTTTTCTATCATAAACCAAGGGCTGTCCAAATGGGCCTAAGTGATTGAAATAATTTCCAATCAAATTTTCTCGGATATTAGGCTTTTTCCATCATTTGAGATGATGGTCTGAGCTAATGCTGGAGACCTATTACAAATCAATTCAGGCCTCCAGTCTGTTGAGTATTGCAAAGCCTGAGCATACAAAGATGGTGGAAAAAAGAAATATTGACTAATTTTTGCCCTTTGTTGTGACCCTTGAGGATTCTCTTAATTAAGGGCATGTTTGATCGCTGGAAAGGGGATTTTTTTTTTTGCTTTCATTCTCTCTTAAAAACAATGGAAATTGACGTGGTCACTCGTTTCCACTCTATTTTCGGGCAAATCTGGCTTTTTAGCTCGGAATTGGAGTTGAAAAAAATACTGATGTGACATGCTATTTTAGATCATTTTCAAGTTGGCCTTACTGTTTTGAAAAGAAAAACAAATAGACAACCAAACACAGTAGCCAAAAAAGCTCCCTCTCATTGGGTTCACTCTACTTTTACTTTTCTTTGTATTTCAAGAAATCAAATAGAGTCTAAGTGTTTAATGTTGCTTCTCAGATTTATCGAGCTATTAACCAAACTTTTATAGAGAGAAATGTGCTTTAAAGCACGTGTTCAGAATATATTAATTGGAGATGACTCTGTAATACTGGCAAACTAATTGTAAATCAAGAGAACTCCTTACTGAGCTTGTAGCGACTATACTTTCTATTCTGTATGAGAGTTTTTGACAAGTCATACTTTTCATGAAGGAGACGTAAAAATATTGAAACTGATTTTTTTTGGCAAAAATGTACATCGACATTTGGTTTTCTTGAATTATTTTTTCTAACACCCACTTAAACTTTTATGGGTTTTTTTTCAAAAATTCAAGAAATCCAGCCCCCAATTTAAGAAATCCCAGATAACTATTTGAAATGCCTTAAAGATTATCAAAAATCCTTCTCCTGTTAAATAAAATAGCCAATTGAAGAGTAAAGAATTGTCAAGTAGATTGCCAAGCCCTAATTTATAACCAAAAAAAAAAAAAAAAAATCTAGAAGTCAATAAATAAAGGGTATTTTGAGTGTTAATTAGTCGCCTTCATCGTATGAACTCACCACATTGTTGTCCAACGAAAGTGATTTTTAGCGAGTATTGAAACAATTCAAGATAGTCGTTTGAGATTTTTTAAGTCGAGACTTTTTTTTTATTATTTAAGAACCACAGAAGTTTAAGGGGCACCATGTGTGTGTGTGTGTGTGTGAGAGGCATGAATCCTTTATCCTCGTGTGTGTGTGTGTGTGTGTGTGTGTGTGTTGGGGGGGGGGGGGGTGGGATTTGGGTGGCGGCGTGGGGTGTGAGAGAGAGAGAGAGAGGCGATTCCCCTCGTGGGTGTGTGTGTGGGCGCGCGAGAGAGAGGGAGAGAGTGGGTGGTACCTTTGACCCACAGCCGAGTCCAAGTGCAGATCCCCGGATGTTAGGTGAGGTGGCTGCCCCCCGACAGGGGAGGACCGCCGACAGCGACACCCGCCGCGAGTTTAGAAAACAGACCCCCCATTAATTATCTATCGTCATCAAGCGTGTCCCTTTCCAAGGTCCCAAAGCTGTCGCCTTCCAATTCACAGTCCTCACAAATTTACTTCAAGCCCGGACAATTGAAGGCGGCAGCAACAACAACAGTACTAGATTCTTTCTCTCTTTTCTTTTCTTAAACTGAAATTGGTTGGTTGATGGGTTACTGAGTTTGGAGAAGGAGATCGATGGAGGAGAGATACGAGGCTCTGAAGGAGTTGGGTTCGGGCAATTTTGGGGTGGCGAGGCTGGTGAGGGACAAGAAGACCAAGGAGCTTCTTGCTGTCAAATACATTGAAAGAGGGAAGAAGGTACATTTTTTAACCACTAAATTTTATGATGGGGGTTTTCTGTTTTAATTGTGTAGGATTATTTGATGTTGTGAATAGAAAGGAATCATAATATTCATTGGATATGTTGATTTCTTCACATGTATTTGAGAATGCATATACAATATGATGAGCTATTTTAGATTGTTCAACAAGAATAAATATTTTGTTATGTATGTGTTTTTGTTTCTCATGCTTGCGCTTGTCTTGTTGTCAATGTGGCTGTGGATGTTTTTAGATGGAATTCTTGCACCGCGGGGATTTTAATTTTTCGCAGACAAATATTATGATCAGATCCAAGATTCCAATAAGGATTTCCCCTGGGTCATGTGAATTCTAATCATATTTCACACTTGTGTCAAAATTTGGGCCCGTTTTCATACAATTAATCACTGAAGGAAAGACTGTCATGATTATATTTTACAGGTTTGTCATTTGAATATTGACTTGATTTGATCATTGTGCACAGATTGATGAGAATGTGCAACGAGAAATAATCAACCATATGTCCTTGAGGCATCCTAACATCATTCGCTTTAAGGAGGTAAGGACCTGATCACTTCTGTGGGTTCTTAAATAAGGTTGGACTGGGACCTGTGTTCTCTCTTATTTAGTATTAACATGTAATCACAAGAAAATGTAGCATAACTTGAATAGAGTAGTAATTAGATTGTTATCTCGATGTAGAAAAGAGAACTACAAAAAAAATCCCCATGATTGATCCGGACAAACATTATCTTCTTTTGAATCTTCAAGTAAATTGCAATGCAGGCTATAAAAAAAAAGGTAATTCGCAATGCAAAGCATGAAATGAAGTACATAAATCAAGCAACTCTTTATAAATCACTATGTAAATGCTCTCAATCTAGCAGATATGACTATGGAAGTTAAGGGGACGAAGAAGATGAGAGAGCATCAACTCATGCAACTCTCAATTTTTTTTCAATTTCTTATGCATAATGCACATACATATCTTTTAGGTTACAACTTGCAACAAAAGAAAAAAAAAAGCACTAATGCTAATCTCTTTCCAAATGGGAAACCCTCTTACAACTCGGACATTAAATCACTTTGTAACTAGGAGTCACACCTAAAGTGTAGGCACACATGTAAACCACCCAACTGCACGACCCTTGTGCCCAAGTCCATGCTTGGATCAGCTTGATTGCCTTGGCCCCTAGACGGAGTGGGCCGTCGATTAGTCAGGTCCAAATCCATATTGGATTCCAACATTCACTCACAAACTCTTTAGAGCAACAATCCCAAAACATCCTTCATTTAACTGTTTTAAATCAACTTTAGTTGATAGTCGTATATGCGTCATCCAATTGCTGAGACAAGTGAGTGACACCCGCGTGTAAGGAGATATACACAAGCGTCAACATTGACACGTTCGCTTAGTACCCGAATACAACCCAATCCGTCAGATACACCTTGAATAAGCCTTTTGACCCTTGTTTGAACGGGGGCGAATGGGGTTTACTAACCCTCCGGTTAGGAAGGGTTTAGAATTTGGAGGAAAAAAGGGATATCCCGGGTTTGGGGATATCCCCTTGTTTGAACATTAACACTCCGTTAGGCATATCCTCTCAAATTTTTAAGCATTTGGGGGTTAAGGAGGGGGATATAGGTCAAGATATCCCCCTCCTTGACCGCCAACCAAAGGCCAAAAAAGTAAAGCAAATTAGTGCCATGTATCCTTTATCCTGTGTCTAGACATGACAATCCCTCAAAGATTGTTCACAAATCCAGTGGAAGGATCCCATCCAGTTAACTGGCACAAAAAGCATGATTAGTTAACAAACATATCTCGTAATAGGAATAAAATTTACACGGCGATAACAGGATCTTATCTCACGCGGGACAATGTCATTTTGAGTTAATGCAAGTTTCATTTGCAGCCCAACATAATTGAGGAGACTCAAAGCGAGTTGCGTGCAGGATGTATGCACGATCAAATTTCACCGTAATCTCGGCAGCACAAAACAATAAATCAACTCGTAGTGCAGAAAATGCAACAGACTTCATTCTCAAGATGGTTTGGTGAGTGCAAACTGCAAACTCAATATTGTTTCTCACCTTTTCCGATTTGTATTTGTTGACCCGACCCATATAGTCTTGCAGTCCTTTGCTTCATTGCCCCCCTACTTCTTTATGTCATTGTAACCTTGCAACAAATTCGATCCCCATCCTCTTCATATTTTGTTGCACCTAAATCCACCCGACGTTTTATGCCTTCGATCCGAGTTTAGAGCCCATTATTTTTCATCAGGATCAGATTGACTTTATTCATATCTGTCTCAAAATTTTCTGCATATTTATTCTTACTTCATCTGTCACAAGCATTTATGCTTCTCATCTTCATTGTCTTTTCCGTCTGCTTCATCACTTATCCTAGTTTAGTTCGCAAGTTGCAAATCTAATATCAGATTTGTTTTTTTATTATTCTTACATTAGTTTATCAAAATTCTGACTGTAAAAGAAATTAGTTCTAAAAAAACAAAGGAGAAAAAAAGGAAAAAAAAAAGAGAGGAAAAGAACGTCTTCTCCTTGTTTCTTCCGTAAATCAAAATAAATAATGTATCCTTGTGATTATGACTACAATCAAGTTTACGGAACAAATGGTTTACTATTTGTTAGAGTTTCTCATGCAATGTTCCTATCACTTTTGATATTTTAAATGACGTTTTCTCCTCTTTTATATATACAAAGATGATTAGGATTAAGAAAAGCTCGATGGGCATTCAAACATTTGGACACTGTTGTTTGAAGATGCATAATATTAGAAATCAACTTAATAGTTAATGTGTTTATATTTTGCAAGATGGATATTTAATTTTATTAAAAGGTTGACACTCCTTGGGGATTATTCTAACAAAAAGTCATCGATTTATCTATCTCAATGATCACTATGGTAATTGTGGTGGTGATTTTCCGCCACAAGTGATTGGACGGTCGACCCCCACCACAAACGAGAATAGGGATGGGGCTGTATGTAAAGAACAACACAGAAAACACAAAAGAGAGATACATGATTTTACATGAAAATGCTTAATTTGAAAAATTATGGGGAGGAAAAGCTTCACTATAATTCTTAGATTACAGGAATTAAGTAATGTCTTGGGTGTCTCAGAGTTGGGAATCATTGAAGGTCCATAAGAAGTCCCCCTCTTTTGTTAGAAGACGAGATTCACTTGTACTCAACTGAGCAGATGGTACGGGCGAGATCTTCGTAACTGCATGATTTGCACATATCGACTTGCTGTAACGGCCGCGATCAGTTGTATTGACTTATTGGGATTGTATGCACGAAATTCGTTGTTGTTCATAATTGCCCGACTGAGTGGCATTACACGTTATGAACGTGGAAGATTATAAGCATGCGTAATTGTTGATGGAGATCAAGGTGAATTGTTGCGGTATTGTTAGGTTCGGAGCTGAAGTCTTCAGAGCGGAGGAAGCTTCGGTGCGGAGAGGATCTCGAGGAGATCGAGAATGATAAAAATTTTGGAGGAGAGCTCTGATGTACTTCGAAGAGTTGAAAAGCGAGGGACACATGTCGCCATCTTGGACGGGATCAGATTTTAATCACTACAGATACCCCCCGCTCTTTCAATTATCGGAGCCTACTGACGGAAAGTCGAAAGAGCGGAGTTGTTAGGAGACATTTAAATTCCTTTAATGTTCATGGAAAGACGATGATCTAGATCATAAAAGAAGATCCTCAAGATTTAATTGCAGGTTGTACACTAGCTGCCAGCTGTCGCATCGATCGGTTAGATTCTTCTATGGTCGAATGTGTCCCTTCGAATCCAGGAGACATAATGACTGGAGAGGTAAGGCTTCGTGCTTTGGCAATAACGATTGATCTTTTACTAATTCGGTTGTCCAAATATCTCAGGACATAGACCGATTTTTCGGGGATTGGAAATTTAAATTTGGAGATGGTTCAGTTTCTCTTTCATCTATAAATAGAGTGGAACCCTTGGATGGACATTACTTCTGCTATCTTCAAAAAATCCTTGCTTCAAAACTTTCTCTTTTGTTTTGCTGGATCGCTGTCTTTTTTTCTCCTTCATCAGATGGAGGAAGGAAAATGAGAGGACAAAGGTGGAGGAACTGGTTGTCGGGCTCTTGTCGTGCAGGAGTCTAGTTGGTGCACGCATTAGTTGTCGTGATGAATATGTTATGACGTATTAGATGTCGTGACAGGGTGTCGTTGCCTAGGGTGACAGGTGGGGGTCCGGCTCCGATTGAAAGTGGTACTTGTCCTGGGCAGCTATGGGTTGCTAATGTGATTCTACAACTACTTAGCCATGTCTTGCAGGCTTCAGTCTGCTCGGACATTGGTGCCTCGTGCTTGGAGATTCCTTCTATGTGGCGAGTAATGGGAAGGGATAGTGGGGTGTTTTGGTCAGGGCTTCGCCGATGAAACACTCTCTCTTCCATAGCCAGACCTCTTCCTCGGAGCACATGGATGTGTGACATTCACTATCGGTCATGTTTTCTAAGAGTCCGTCTGGAGCCGGGGCGTTGCCGTTGCTTTGGAGGGCTTCTCGGGATTCTTGTCATTCTCATTGAAGTGCACGGAGGATAGTGGTTCCGGTCTGGCTTCCTTGAAAGCATGTTTCAGATGAAGAGGAGAAGATCCTTCATCTGAAGATTCTTTTTGTGAAGAAACCTGATGAAGGATCTTTTCTTTTTGTGAAGAACCTCCTGGAGTTTCTTCCGGGGTCTTTTGGGTAGTAGTGTGAGCAATAAGATATTGCATTCTGACGAATGTTCTCCAGAGGATATGCTCTCGGAGTTCAGAGGTGTGGCTGGACGTAGCAGCAGGATGAAGGGATCGGATTGGGATCATCTGTATTTTTTTAAAAAATGTAGACACAGAACTGTAATGAAGTTTTGTATACTCATGTTAGATGTAAATAAATATGTATTGAAGGAATGTATTTGGAACGGAAGGACTTTTTGGAATAAAGCATGTATAAATTTCTTTGGAATGAAAATATTTGTTTAGATCTTGCCTGGCTTGCTTTATCGTTGACCTTTCAGGATTTGTCACACCCTGATCCCTGATGTACGTATCATCATATCAGTACGCGATACGACGTACAAAATTGATTTGATCTCCGTGGTAGTCCGATAGAGCTGATTTCAGTTTTAAAAATTATTTTCTAATATTTTAGATTTTTCAGGATTTTCTGGAAATTTTCTGGATTATTTTGGAAAACCTCCGTAGTCGGTGTCGACCGATACCGATAATTGGCCTTGCTATTTTTATTTCACAAACGGAGTTGGATATTGAGAATTCGCTTTCACCGTGTGTCTTAGAATCACATGAGCTACGTTTGAGTATTTTTGGGAATTTTCTGATTTTATCGAAAATCCGGCCAAACCGGTGTCGCCCGTATCGGCGAGACACTCCGGGATTTTTAATTTGCAAACCGGATTGAGTTTCGACAAACCGTTTTCATATTACGTCTCAGGAGAATATTTTCTATTTTCTGTAATTTTTGGGCATCGTTCGGAACTGGTCAAATTTTAGGCCAATAATTAAATAATATTTTATTTAAACTTTTTCCTTTCTTTTCTTTTTCTTTCTCTTCCTTCTTCTCCACTCTTCTCCAACCTTCCCACAGCCTCTCCAACCGCCTCATTCCCTCTCCCTCCATTTAAATCTCTCTCTCTCTTAAATACAACAATTTTCTCTCTCTCTCTCTCTAATTAGATCATTAATCTCCCTCTCTCTCTAACCTCTCTCCTCTCTCTCTACAAAAACCACTCTCTCTCTCTCCCCTTTCTCCCCTCTCACTGATCTACTGGCCGGGGTGGGTCTGACCCACGCCTGCGGCCAAGCGGCGCCGGCCGCCGCCGGCGGCCGCGCCCCCAGCCGGCGCACCACCACCGCCACCTGCAGCTTCTTCTTCTCCTTCCCTTTCTTTCTCCCTTTTTCCTATTTTTCTTCTTTCTCTTCTTCTTCTTCTATTTTTATCTCTCTCTCTCTCGCGCGGCGCGCGTGACCGGAACCACCGCCGCGCCGGCGGCGGCCGGGACCGCCGCCGGCGGGCCCCTCCTGCCGCCGGCCAGCAGGGCTGGCCGGCCTGCTCACAACAGCAGCAGCAAGAGCTGCTGCTGCTGTTGTTGTTGTATTGGGTTCGGGTATAACCCGAACCCAATAATAATATTTGGGTGGGGTTGGGTTTAAACCCGATCCAATAAAGATTAAGTTATGGGTTTGGGTTATTGGATCCAACCCGACCCATTAACAGCCCGAACCCGCTCCAGAACCCATAAAGGTAAATTTTGCAGAAAACCCCCTGTGACATTTTATTAATTGCATTTGAATTATGTTTTATTTACATATTTAACCCAGTTTGCTAATTTTTAGCGTTCGGGCAATATCGGGAGCATCCGGACTCCGATTTGGACGATTCTGGATCCGTTGCGATCGTGGGAAAGAGAGCTACCTTCCCATGGCTAGTTTGTGAGTGTTTTTATTTTATAAATTATCTTTTTATCTATTGATTGAACTTGGTTGATTTATTTAAATAAAACATGATACCGGTAAAGTAAGCTGTAGACAATACTAAAACACTGTCGTCACCACTGTACTTAGAACATGCCTGATACCTAATAGACGTAGAGTGTGACACTGGCTGCCTATTAGGTCATGTTCATGGACCACTGACACTCAGCCACTAGTTCACCATATTAGTGGACACTATTGTTTCATGTAGTATATAACAGTTAGATAACTATCATCACATATATATTGATCCACGGTAGGCTATAACACTACACGGTTACTAGACATACATGCTAGATACCGTTTATGCATGTTACACGGATTATGGCTACACAACTATGTTCCACTAGTACAAGGATAAGTACCGCATGTCATATTATTGTTATCATCAGTACACGGATACTGTAGTTCACCGTACATGATATTAGACACTGACCATTGTTATGACATGTCCATGTTGCACCGATACTTTGAACCGTCACACTCTTATGTCATAGTCATGTCCCACCGATATGTACATATATACATGCACCACTTCACGGATACTCGTTACAGACAGTATTGTTACATATGCTTACCACACGAGTATACATGCTTGTATTGTTTCTATCTTCTTGTCATATGACTCACTGTGCATATTACACCGATTATTGTGCCATGTTACCGTATTCATGTTATGTGATTGTTTCCTGTTATTGATATGGATATTTCCGATACTGGACTTGAGAGCTGTTGATATGCTATATGTGGACTTCCACATCTATTGATCCCGTTTTCCGTTATATTGTTCCCGTTATATTGTTCCTGATTCCCGTTATATTGTGCTATGCTATCAGCAGAGCTCTGGTCCAGTTATCATGTTACCCGTATCACATATTGTAATGGTACTTGTTACATTGTATATTTGACATATCAGATCATAAAGTTAACTCGGGTATGGGGGAGACTTGACGGTTGATTAGATCTTATCGGGTGATGTACTGGATCCATATTGTTGTCCCACTGCAGGGGACGGGGTAGTGCTGGCTACCGTCTGTTATTACTCATGAGCTCCCGTTTCCCGTTATTGTTTTAGCTCATTGAGTTCCCGTTACATGTTACAGCCTTAGCGGGCTGGCCCTGGTCTCAGCAGCCAGGGGTCTGTTTAAGGCCGTGATCCCGGGTATGCACGGGATACATCCACCCGATAAGAACTCCTCGACCATGGGTTTCCAATTAATATAATAAAACAGTATACACAATAGTGACGTCGGGAACACTTGTTATTTGGTTACTCTCTCGTTTGGAGAATGGTACCCGTAGGCCATGTCCGGATGGGTTCGACTGGAGTGCGGGCTCCAGTATGAACTGCCAGTGGTATGGGACACTGGAAGAGAGTGATTGTAATACCAGGTGGTACTGATCGCTACTATTGTATAAATCACATGACATGCTTGGTACCTGTATGCTATCTTGTTAATGTTCATGCTATTTTATCCGATATAATGTTACCTGTATACTTGTTACTTTACCTGGCATAGGTTATACTTTCTATGATGGCATACGACGTATGTTCTGCATTGCATGGCATACGACGCATGTATCCGCATTGCATATATTATGCTTTCTGTCTTCTGTATACCTTGTTAGACATCAGTATTGCATATGCACAACACAGTATTGTGGTTCATATTGCACATGCCCACCTACATGTTGACTTCTATCACGTCACCACTAGACGACTATAGACATGACCCGATGATAATCGGTTAGGTAGTGATGGTATTAAAAGATGACATGTTGATATATGGGCACTGCTTTCATGTTTATCTATTTCTACTGTTTATATATCCTTATATATAGTATAACTAGTCCAACCTCATGTAATATATATTATTATCGTGCTTGTATTACTATTGTATCTATTACTGCCTCCTTCATTTTACCACTCACTAGGTCGCTTTCTGACGACCCTGGGTTTGCATGCCCAGATTAGAGATCCGCGTACCGCAGTAACCGAGAGTGCCTTGGAGTCACATAGGAGATTCCTCATCGAGACACTTCATAGGTATCTTTTATGATTTATTGCTGTTATCTTATTTATCCCTACTTTTCCTATCTGTTATGATCACTCACCTTTTTCTGCAGGTATTCTTGTACTTATTTCATGCTGGAACTCATGTATCTATGGTGGTTATGTACTGTACTGAGGCTTAACGTACGCGTGAGCGTGTTTTCACCTCGCGTATGTACGTCGCCATAACGTCTCCGTATCCTTGGGAGCTGGGCGTTACAGGATTGATATGAGCACACCTCTTCGGAGTGCTGATCTATCATTGGTGTGGTTGGTTTGTCCTGAAAGTGATTTGGTAAGCCTGCGATGATGTTTCTGAGTGGGGGCAGTCCTATCAGTGGTATCTACAAACTTCTGGCCTCCAAATGGGAGAAATTTCTGCAATGGAGTTGGGTTCACGGTTGTTTTCGAGCTGGTGTTTAACCCATCAGTCGAGCAGTGAACATGGGACTCTGAGAGGGGAGAATCTTTACAGAAGTAGAGACTCTAAGTGAGGGTGGAACCCTCAACGGAGGGAGCTTTAGGCTGGCCTTTGTTTTTCACGCCTGATAGAGGGAAACTACCAGTGGTACAAATGCCTATTGGATGAGGGAAGGAAGGGTGATGTGCGCACAAGCATGCAATAGAACAACTTAAATTAAAGATTAGATGCAACATAATAAAATAATGAAAAAGGCTAATAAACTCAATAGAAATTAAACAAATTGGGCTAACAAGACTATATATTCAGCTTCTAATCACACGAGATCAGTACGTTGAGTGATTAATCTAAACAAAGAAACCCTTATGTATGTCATATGTCCCGTACATTATGGGCTAAACATTCATAATCCGTGTTATCCTGAGATAAGCAATACATACAAGCATAGGCCAAGTTGTGTTTGAATGATATCTGGGTGATCGTACCTTCCCGAAATGCTTGATCTCTCCAGCCTCTAATTACATAAAACCAGTACGTCGAGGGGATACTTCAAATAAGAAAACCCTCATGAACATACCACGTGTTTCGTGTAATTATAGGCTCTCTGGAGTGTTTACTTGCAAAAAGGGCCTAAAGTGGGAATGTGATCCAGCGACGATTGGATGCGTCTACTCTGAATGGGGGTAAGACCCACAATAAAGTGGCGACCTGGACCTCCAAGTGGGGGAAATCCAGCAGCGGAGTTACGTCTCCGAGTGGGGGAATCCTAGAAGTAGAGTTGGTTTTACGGTTGCTTTCGAGTGGGGGTTTTGCCCCATCAGCGGAGCTGTGAACTTGGTATGGACCTGAAGTGGGGGTGCGATCCATCGACAAATTGAATGCGTCTACTCTGAGCAGAGGTAGGACCCGCACACAAGTGACGTTCCGATTTATATCTCATCCGCCCGTAGGCTGGAGTTTGTGTTTCACGCTCAGCACAGAGAAACTATCAGGGGTACAAATGTCCGTAGGACGAGGAGAGCCTGTAGGCTGGTGTTTGTGTTCCGCGCTTGGTAAAGAGAAACTACCGATGGTACATTTGCATGAGGGGAACCCGTAGGCCGGCGTTTGTTCCGCGCTTGATAGAGAAAAACTATCAAGGGTACAAATGCCTGTAGGATGAGTGGAGCCTGTAGGCAGTTGCTTACGTTGTCGTCCCCGAGTGGGAGTGGAACCCACAACGGAGCGTGCAAATATTGGAATCCGAGTGGGGTGGGCTGAAAATGGTTAGGATCAGAATATAAATTTTTTAATAATGCAATGAAGTAAAAGTACAGGGGTCATGAATAAGGGTACTGACCTGTTTGGGGAGGTACGAGCGTATCACTTGATTGTCTTGTATTGGGTGATCGCGTGCTATGGTTGGAGAGGAGGCGAAGCGCTTGACTGTTCAGATCCGGAGACTGCTTCGGGTGTGAAGAAATACTACTCAAGGAAGCCCTGGCGAATGAGTTCTTCTAGGTACCTTCAGAGGCTCTGGCAATGGATGGTCTTGTGCCCTTTATCGTCATGGCAGGAGCAGTACTCTTCTGCTCTGGGATGCGAGTGGTCCTAGTGGATGGGTCTTGGATGCCTGATCAGGGTTGATCCTTGATGGTGTTGAAGACTTCATTGATGGAAAGCCTGACCAGAGTGAATTGCTCTATCAGTTGGTAGGCTCGGAGCGGTCTCAGTGAAAGACTCGAGAGTGCTTGTCTCTTGTAGGCAGGTTGCCCCCGGTTTCGATTTTGGACATGTGTGAAGGTTTTGTGCGGAGACTTCGACTTTCCTCCGTGATCATCGGGCTTCACGGAGTGGTTGTAGGAAGTCTTCTTTGCCTCCTACTACATGTAGGGATGAGCTCTGGATACACTCATTCGGGTGATGTTATGCTTCAGAAGATGCTTGTACGAGAGGTGAGACTTGCAGTCCGCTGATGAACAACGAATGCGGAGCGTCCTCATCGCAGTTGGAGACCTTGGCCAATTGGTTCTGGAAGTAGCTGATGTAAGATTTGAGGTTGTTGCTCTGCCTCATCTTGACGGTGAGGTGGTTGCTCCTCTCAGTCTGCCGATGAGATGCGTACTGGGTGAGGAACGTTTCGGACACCTCCTCAAAGTTATAGAGAGAATGCGGAGACAGGAAGTAGAACCAATCTGAGACTACACCTTTCAGACTAGAAGGGAAGGCGAGGCACATGATCGGATTATTGCAAGAGTAGATTACCATTTTATCTCGAAAATGCCTGATTGAATTGGATCGTCTACTCCCGAGTAGTAGTTGAAGGTTGGAGTTGAAAATTTCTTCGGGAACTCGTACTTCGAGGAGAGGCGAATCTGACAGTTGAAAGCGCGAATCGACTGTCTAACTGCAACTTAGCCTTCTTGATCCGTCTTTGAATCAATTCATTGAGGCTCCGGATGTCGGGAGACTCTCCGGTTCCAAGCTCGCTCTCCGATTTCGTTGACGTCGGGTGTTCTGGAGGGTAGCGATTTGAGCCTGGAGTTGGTTGTTGAGCTGTCTCAATGCCTCTTGCTCATGGATGATATTCTCGCAGTTGAGAGCCACATGCTCCCGATCACGATCCGACTGGGCTTGTTACTCTTTTATCTGCTCTTTCAGGTCGGTGAGCATCTGAAGGAGCTGATCTTCGTGCTGTTGCGGTGGCTGAACACTGGCGGCTGCCCCTTGAGGGGAGGAGGAGCCAATGTTCTCGGTGGTACATGGCTGATCGATGGCTGGTGGGGGATCATGCCCCCAATGGTGCTGATGACCTTGCCTTTAGACATGGCGCCGTTGAGGGTGACAATTTGCTTTCTTAGGGCCATTGACGTGTGAAAGTGGCTTTTTGAGGAAGGTTTTATGATTTTTGGGAGGGAGATCTGAGTTTAAGGATTCAGCTCTCAATGAAAGCACCAGTTTTGTGGTGGTGATTTTCCGTCACAAGTGATGGGCAGTTGATCCTCATCACAAGCGAGAATAGGGATGGGGGTGTATGTAAAGCACACACAAAAGTGAGAAACACAAGATTTTACGTGCAAACCTGTAATTGGGAAAAATCACGGGGTGAAGGAGAAGCTTCATTATAATTTTCGGGTTAAATTACAGTAATGTATTGGGTGTCTTAGAGTTGGGGATCATTGAAGGTCCAGAAAGTCTCCCTCTTTGTTGGAAGATGAGGTTCACTTATACTCAACTGAGCAGATGGTGCGAGTGAGATCTTCGTAACTGCATGATTTGTACACGTCGACTTGCTGCAACGGTCGTGATCAGTGGTATTGACTTGTTGGGATTGCATGCCAGAAAATCTGTCGCTATTCATAACTGTCCGTGTTGAATGGAGTTACACATTATGAACGTGGAGGATTATAAGGCTGTGTAATTGTCTTCGGAGATCGAGAGTGGACTGTTGCTGGTGCTGCTAAGTTCGGAGTTGAAGTCTTCGAAGCAGAAGAAGCTTTAGAGCAGAGAGGATTTGGAGGAGGTCGGAAATGGCATTGACTTCGAAGGAGAGCTCTGATATACTCAGAGAGTTGGAAGTCAAGGACACGTGTCGCCATCTTGGACGGGCTCAGACTTTGACCACTACAGTAATGTATCACACCCGAAGACTTAGGTGGTTCACATCTTTGGCTATCAATATACAATTCACTCAATCTATTCTTGCTTGATTTTTCTTGTCATGGCCAGAGCAATTATTGAAATTTTACCTGTTTTTCAAATAATATGATGATATTAGAAATGGCTTGACTCGTAAATTCAGCTTATGTCTCTCTCCAAATAAAAACCACAATAAGTATCATTATCAAATCTCATATATGATCATGCTTCATTGGATATTTCTGAGGACCAACTGCCTTTATATTCCACACCACCAAACCATAACTAGAGCACACAGTTGTTAGTCTCTTATTCAATCCCCATAATAACCACTCAAATCTATTCCGTGACCAAGCAGTTATCTATATATTTACACAAACTGTATCATACACACTAAATAAACACTAAAAAGAACAAAAGTTGATCATTACCCGTAAGTCTTCAATGTCAAAAAGAACATAGCTTTAAAGAGCTCTGGGCTACTGCATTGTCATCTATTCCCTTGGTCAAAGAGAGAGCCCATTGGCCCATTTTAACTAGGTGAAATGTTGGGATATATAGTCCCACATCGGAAGGTGAACTAGAAAAGTGATGGTTTTAATTAAAAGGTCTGATTAAGACCTAATAGGTTAAGTTTTTGAGTCAAAGTGGTTCTCAAAGTTCTATTTAAGGCGCACCTCACCTCCACGAGAATTGAATCTCCCATAGTGGTATAAGGCCAATTATGAGTCATGGGGAGGTGGAGTCCAATGTGAAGTTTGATGGTCATGAGGTGACCAAGGTTTAGTTCCCCACAAACAGTGGAGATCCATGGATGGTTTGCCACACACGATGAAGATCTTGTGGATGTTATAAGTTTATGTTTACTTACGGATGAGTTGTCAGACTACCTTATGGTTCTCATGGATTATGAATGTTGCTTGCAAAAACCCATTGTGTATGTTCACACAAGAAGGGTGAGATTGTTGGAATATTCACCTGTGAATATATCCCACATTAGAAGGTGAATGGAAAATGGTTCTCGCCTTCATTTAAACACCATCTTATGCCCCTCAACACCAAGTATCTCCCAGCAGTAAAAAAACTCTTGTTTGAAACCAAAAGATATCTATTATCTAGTATTCTTTACTACATCAAACCCTAAAGATAACAAGCTGCAAGACATGTGCAAAGGAGGTTGAAACATCTCTGCATCACTTTACTGCTTAAGATTGAAGATTCAAAAGGATGCATAAAGTTCTAAAAAAGTAATAGATTTGGGCATTTTTTTTTACTTTTCTAAAACTAATCACCACTCTGTTCATGTTTCACTGCATATGTTTGTTATTAGCATGTAATACTGATTAGTGATTAACAGTAGATGCTAATCCAGTAGCAAACTAAAAACTAAAGTCATTGATCATGTGATGTTTTTAAAACAAGTCTTTGAAGAATTTTAGTTCCTGATGCCAAATGAGTTTTGCAGGTTTTGCTTGCACCAACTCACCTAGCTATTGTGATGGAATATGCAGCTGGGGGTGAGCTGTTTGAGAGGATATGCAGTGCTGGTAGATTTAGTGAGGATGAGGTTACTTAAATTTCTTTTGCCTTCACACCTCTGCATGCCTACTCCATACTTATTGCTTAGTACCATGTTTTTTATGCTTATTGCATAATCTTTTTGCGCTTGATGTCATTATATTTTGGACAGGCAAGGTTTTTCTTTCAACAACTGATATCTGGAGTCAGTTACTGCCATTCTATGGTACACTGCAATGCTTGTATGAGTGAATTATTATCTCATGATATTTAAGATAATAATCATCATTTCATCTCTAATTTTGTCATTAATGTAGGAAATCTGTCATCGAGATCTTAAATTGGAAAATACACTATTGGATGGAAGCCCGACCCCACGTCTTAAGATATGTGATTTTGGCTACTCAAGGTACTATATTGATTATATCAAAGATATTGCTTAGAAAATTTCTCTGACCGCATGCTTTCTGTGAATGCAGTCTGGTTTGTTGCATTCACAACCCAAATCAACAGTGGGTACTCCAGCGTATATAGCGCCAGAGGTTCTATCTAGAAAGGAGTATGATGGCAAGGTAATTTTTTCACTTTTCATGGGTTCTAGACGACTTTAAGAAAATTCACTTTTCATGGCTAACTTTTAGTGTGTGTGTGTGTGTGTGTGTGTGTGTGGTGTGTGTGTGTGTGTTCATAAACAAACTTAATAGTTTTAACACTCCCGGCCACTTGGCCTTTGGGCTATGTGAAAAAGCCTCCAGTGTAAACATGGACTTGAGGAAAAATAAAAAGGAGAATACGTACATATTTTAAATTGCCAAAGATGAGGGATCTCTTGAAACCTAGTACTTTCATACTATGTTTGAGACAACTTTACCCAAGTTTTTAAACTTCATCATTGGTGGTTGGACTTGGGCCGGAGATGGGGTGGTGGTGGTGGTGGTGTTGGGTTTGGGGTCTACATGTTAAGTTTGCTTGATTTACATTGTTAGCCCCACAGTTCATCAGCATTTTCTGGTGAAGTGGTTTCCAAGAGGTCCTCAGTTAAACCTCGTGTCTGCAATTTAAATTTGTTTATTTATGGCATTCATTTTCACATGGCTCATAACATTTGATTGATAATTAGCTTGTTATTAGCGTATAACCCATGAGCTTAAGCTTGTGGTATTGTAGTCTTTTGATGGAAATGATTTAGTTTCCGGAAGAAAATAAGCCCCAATTTTCTTGTCATTGTTTACTCAGTTTTGTCGGTTACTAGACGCCGAAGGAATTAATATGTTGACTTAGTTCCTTTCCTTTCCTCACAGGACCAATGCAGCAATCAATAGATGTGATTCTCCTTTTTGGAGTCATCATTACAAATAAAGGTTTAAAATGTGATCGTTACATTGAAATTGTTTTAAATGCTTTAATAGGTGTCACACGTGGCTAATTGGTGTGAAGGTGTAACAAGTAATAGGACTTTTAGATTATAATGTCCAGCCAAGACACAGTAGGCCTTGGCCCCAGATTTCAGTGTGCTATTAATTTTCTTTCATTATTCTTCCAGGTATGTGTTTGGGTTCTCTTTGGAAATTCTTATTACTTAAAGATATTTTATTTTAGACAAGAACAGTACTCCTAGTTCAGCGATTACTTTGGAAGGTCAGAGTTTTTGGGTTGTAGTGAGTTTCAGAAATATATACTGATGTTGCAAGGGCTATAATTTTTAGAATTGCAACTTAATTTTGATGGTTAATTTGCTTGCTGAACTGTTTTTCGAAGGATCATTCTATTACAAGTTGCCAGTCCTCTTATGCATTTCTTCTTTGATCATTATCTTCTCTTTTCACACGTTATGCGCTTTAAGCATCTTTTTTCTCTTTAGCCATCCAAGCCCACGGGAATCCTGGACGTAGGGTCCTAAAATATTATTTCTTCCATCTTTTTTACATTTTCATCCGAAGGCTTGGTGATGTGAAATTCTTGGACTCAGATTGCAGATGTTTGGTCTTGCGGGGTGACACTGTATGTGATGTTGGTGGGATCATACCCGTTTGAGGATCCTGAGGATCCAAGAGATTTTCGCAGACAATCAGTGTAAGTTTCTGTCAAGATTCAGCTTCCAGTTTACTTCTCACTAACCGTGCTGAGAATATTACTTTCTTCTGAACAGCGAATTATGAGCATCCAGTATTCCATCCCTGATTACGTGCGAGTATCTCAGAATGCAGAGAGCTTCTCGCTAAAATATTTACTGCTGATCCATCCAAGGTAAGCTTCTCATCACCGAACATCCACCCATCTTCTCCCTTTTTCTCTTGAAAAGAATCACTAACAGCCTATGACTGAAGAGGATTACGATTCCGGAGATAAGAAGCACAAGTGGTTTCTGAGAAGCTGCCTCGAGAGATGACTGACGGTGAGACATTATACCATGGGGACAAGGAAAGCGATCAGCCTTTTCAGACTGTTGAGGAAATAATGAGGATCATTCAGGCGGCGAAGACACCAGCCCAAGGTTCCAAAGCTGTGGGTCGATCATTGTTGGGATTGGGGGATGATGTCGATGACCTTGCACTGATGTGGATACTGATTACATCGGCGACAATGGTGAGACGATTTCTCGGTGAACATTTGAATGCAGGCCTGGAATTTAGAAATAACGAGTAGTGCTTCATGAAGGGGAAGAAGAAGAAGAAGAAGTCATCATTTTGTTTGCAGAGTAGCTAGCATGAATGAATAAGATTCAGTTTGTGTTGTATGCTTGTTTTGTATAATTGTTTGTGTGGATGTGTAGTGTTGGAGGTATATGTGTTAGAGATTCATGTACCGTGGAGATTATGATCCGCCCCTCCCTTTTCCTATCACATCTATAGTTATTGTATTCTCATATATTTACTCTCTCACATACAAGAGCCGTAATAATAGTCAGTGACCAGTGCCGGCCCGACCCTTAGGCCAATGAGACCTAGGCCTAGGGCCCCCAAGCCAGAGGGGCCCCAAATTTAATATTTTTTACAGTGTATGTTAGCTTATACTTAAACTTTTTTAGGTCTAGGCCCAATTTATAATAAAACATTAACGGGCCCTTGTCATATTTGCATTGGGCAATTCGAAAATGAAAAAAAATCAATAACTTCATAACTGAAAGGGAAGATGAATCGGCGACACCTC